>CABHPP010132573.1:28978-50971 GCA_902168425.1 Peromyscus attwateri | reverse complement strand
TATATCCTTTCATGCACTGAAGTCCCCATTTCACTCTGCATTGGCTGCCAAATCCAACATCATGAAGAGTTATTCCTGTGCTTTCTTCTAAGAACATCATGGTTTGGCTCATACTGAAGTCTCTTATCCATTTCCAACTTATTCTTGTACACAGTGTATAAAATAAGGTTCTTCTGCATGTCGGTATCCAACTTTCCCAGCATGTATTGAAAAGGTTGACCCTGGCACATCCATACCTCGGATGGTCTTGTCTTCCTGTTCAGTAGTTTGACTCAACACACAAGAGTGTGTTTCTAGCCATACAGTTCTATTTCATTGGTCTTCATGACGGTACTGTGCTATTTTGATTATGGTAGCTTTATTATAAGCTTTGAAACTTGCAAAGGTTATCAGTGACTTTTAGCATTTGGGAACCATAGAGAAGACCTTTAAAAAGGGAAATATGACCATTGAGACACCAAGAACCTGGAATCCAGCCCCCTCCTTTATTCCTATCCTAATCTAAGCATCCTCATCCTTCTATAGCCCCTGAAGAAGATGGCTGACCGCATCAGGAAGTACCAGATCTTGAACAATGAGGTTTTTGCCATCCTGAACAAGTACATGAAGTCCGTGGAGACAGACAGCTCCACTGTGGAGCACGTGCGCTGCTTCCAGCCCCCAATCCACCAGTCACTGGCCACTACCTGCTAGGCAGAGAGTCCCGCAGACCTTCAACCTGGAGGAGGAGGAGAAGGAGGAGGAGGAGGAGGAGGAGGAGGAGGAGGAGGAGGAGGAGAAGCAGGAGAGGAAACACGGTGGTCAGCCTGTAGCAGGTCCAGCTGACAGTGTGTGGAACTGGCCTAGAAGGAAAAGAAAACCTCCCCAACACATCTGCACCACTCCCAAGGGCTGGGCTCCTGCATGTTCTCCCGTGATATCTCCATGGTGGGTTTTCCATAGTGTAAATGAAAAACAACAAAAACACAGGGCAGTGTGTGTTTTCTTTTTTTTTTTTTTTTTACCTTGACTATATCTAAGAGCTACTGTTTCCATCCTGCGGCTCCCCGCCCCATCTGTGTTTGCTTCCAAGCCCACCTCCCAACATCATAACCCCCTACCCAGTATCCATATGTGATCCAGCACCGTAGTCTTAGGGACTAAGAAGCAGAGAGTGTAGCCATAGCAGAGGGATCTGCCCGACCCAATCCTGTGCCTCAGCTTCCTGGCCTATGTTCTGTGACTTCCCCCTCCAGTTCACTGCTCACAGTGCTTCCTGGTTGAGATGTTAGGGATTCCATCAACAAGGTTTGACCCCTGGTGAACCAGGAAGAGATTCCGGACTGTCAAGACAATAGATGATGTTGGCCAGGATCTTTTATAGTCTCCCTAAGACCCATCCTAGACCCTCCTTGCAGAACAGCCCTAGAGAGAAAAGGATGATTTCAAAACCATATCACAGTGAGTGGGTGGAGGTGAAGAAAACGGCCAGGCCTACCGTGTGGAAGCTAACCTGCGGGCACAGGCCAAAACTTCAGATCCCAGAGGAGAGATGTTAGCCTTGTCACCAGGGTGGGAAGATGAGGCACCCCTGTTCCTCATGCAGATGCTTAGCACTGGACCACATGGGCAATGGACATGTCGGCCGTGGCACAACACATACCATTAGCCAGCGACCCAGTTAGTGAGTTCTTAACACAGGACCTCATCCAAGAAAATCCCACATGAAGGAACATGTTAAGGGGTTACTTCTACAGACACCTACACCATCTTGGAGACAGGGAGGCAAGGAGGAAAACTGCTTGTCAACAAGCTTTCAATCCCGAGACACACCCCCGCAAAAGAAGTCGTCTTTGAGCAAACTGGAATTTTCATCATGTCAGCTGCTGAAAGTCTTGGAACATTTTATTCTTTTGCTCTCAACTTCCTGGTCCCTTCCTTTTACACATGTTCAGTGCTGCGGTAGAGATTTTCTCACAGGGGTGTTACTAACTTCTACTTTCCAGACTGACTAAAACGCCCCTGCAGAATCTCACCTGTAGGAGATCTTTAAGGAGATGGCCATGTCTCCATACAGAGCTAGTCATCTGACCTGCAGAGGGAGGCCATAAACCTGAGCCCCCAAAACATAGGAAGTGGATTATAGGTACTCTGCCAACCCAGTGAGAAAGTGAGAGGAGAGAGGACAAGCCATACCCTCCCCCAGGAAGGTGACTGACATCCATCACCATGTTTAACCACACGGAGAACAGCAGAGATGTGCATAACCCGTGCTTTGAGACACGGGGCCATGTATTCCACAGTGAGGCCATGTAAATCAGAACCCTTGAGGGCCATCCACTTGAGTGTTCATTTCTGGACATGCCTCCGACGTACTAAGTCAGACTCTCTGGGAAGAGGGCCAAAAGATCTACTCTACTGCTTACCACAGATTCAGAGCCCCTGTTCTAGGCTCTGCGGTCTAAGCAAGAACCGGCATCATTTATAGTTTAGGGGCATGGTTCGAAATGAAGCTGGTCAGTCCTCCTGTCTGGCACTGTCACTTCCTAGTCTGATCTTTTGTCTCCTTTGATGACCATAGATATACCCCAGAGGCAGAGTTCACCTTCCAGATTTTCAGTCCTGGCTGGGACGAGTACTTGACTCTCTGAGATGACCAGATTTTACACTCTAGAGTCTGTTTGAAGCCCTTGCTCTGTAGAGGTTTGGGCCATTCCCTTCATAAGTTCGCCGTTCTGCCAGCTCATCCCTCCCACCCTGCGCTCATGACCCCAAAAGTTGACCCTCTGGGAAGAGTCACATTCTCAAGAGATTTGATCCCAATAAAATGAGGTCCTCACTTTGAGGGGGGAGCTCATATTTCCTCAGCACTTGTCTGTGGACACTGGACAACTTCAATGTTCTTTCCTCTCTAGTGGTCCTTGTCCCCCCAGCCTTTTTGATTTTTTTTATGTATTTAAAAATCAAGAAAAAAAAGCTTAGATTTTAAAATGTTTTAAAAAGAATTCTGTTTCAGGAACTGTCAAATGTGTACCATATTTGTATTAAGAGTTGTTGGGGGATTTTTGTACAATGAATTTACATTTATTTATGGTGAACTTATATTTACGCTCGTGATCAAATGATGTTAAATTCTTAAATCATATTTGCTATGCAGCTGAAGATGATATTTTGATTTGTATTTTGGGGGTACCTGTGTTTAGTTGATAAACATTTTCATCTCCATTAAAAACGGCTTCCAAACCAGTTAATCCAGCATCTTTGTCCTGATTTCTTGGCCACATTCCAGTCTTCATTGATCTATGAAGGCCACATTAAAACTGAGGTCTAGAGAAACAACCTAGAAGAAAATTAAAATATAGCACATATATTCACTCTAAATGGAGTTATTTTATTTTCTCACCAAAGGAAGAAAACTTTTAAAAAATAAAATTATACCTTTTGTACCTTTAAAAAAATAAAACTGTCTTGGGGTCTGGGGATTGCTCAGTGGTTAAAGCATTTGCTGAGCCAATCATGAAGACTAGAGTTCAGATCCCCAGAAACCCACATAAATGCCTGCTGGGGGTATCTCATCATCCATAACTCTAGCTTCAGAAGGCAGAGCAGAGGACCCCCAGACCAAGGTAGCTACTGAGACTAGCCAGGTTGCTGAGCTCTGAATTTAATTGAGAGACCCTCTCACAATAAATAAGGCTGAAGAATAAATCAGTTATGATTCCGCTATCAACTCACAGCCTGAATATGCTTACACTGTTACACAAGTGTGACCACAAACACATGCACACCACACACAAAAGTGGAAAAAGAAAAATAACCATTTTGTACTAGGCAAGGTGGAGGAAGTTAACTCCTGCTCTTGGGAATGATTCCGTCCCTTTGCAGCTGTAGTTTTGAGGGCAAAGACTGGAAAACTAATATTTGAGGGAGTTTAATGTATATAGGTACATTAGTGTATATAGGTG
The DNA here is from genome assembly GCA_902168425.1 of Peromyscus attwateri. Lineage (NCBI taxonomy): Eukaryota > Metazoa > Chordata > Mammalia > Rodentia > Cricetidae > Peromyscus > Peromyscus attwateri. The sequence continues at coordinate 47,027 of CABHPP010132573.1, read as the reverse complement.
TGCTAAATCTAGCCATTCTTTTAAGCATCTGCCATCATTGTGTGGTACACACTTTACACGAATTTTTACAGAGTGCAAGGGACAATTTGTTTTCACCTAGATACCAAGTATCAGTGCTGGAATTTGAAGAGAGCTCCAAAACCTGGACTGATCCTTACACCAGATCCCCCAAACTAGATTTGGAAGTTTGGTCAGTGGGCTTTCAGGGGCTCTAAGGTAGTATGATTGAGCAGTCTGGTGTCAGGAGGGAGCCCAGCATGATGGTTGAGAAGTCCCCAGGCTCAAGCAGGACCAATGCCTAGAAAGTCATTGCTTTCGTCAAGAATGTATCTATTGTGTAGCAATTGGAAGGATGTGCTTAAACCAGCATCACGGACTCAGGGCCTCACATTTCACAGAACCCCAGATTTCCCAATGACCATCTTCTTCAGCTGCATGCTAGAGCCACCAGTGGTCACCTTGCTGCCATGACCTGGGCCAACCTTTAAGCTCTGAGGTCCTGGGTTTCCTTATCTATCTAGGCTCCCTTCCAGTCCTTGTTCTAGAAGACTTCCCAGCAGTGTCCTTTGAGGGGCCTGGCTGCAAAACACAAAATCTTTCAGCTGCCTCCAGAACTTGTCATTTTGTACAGATGATGCAGGGTACTGCCACGTATTTGAACTAGCTTGTTTCCAGCACAGTTATTCCCCAAGGGGAGCTTAGGAGAGGACCGTTTTCTCTCGCTTACAGGTACCACCATAAGGATGCAAGGTTACAAATTCTCAGGAAGTCAATGCCAGCCACAAAAGGAGCTAACAAAGCTCCAGCTCCAGACCCAAAGAAAGAGGTCTGTGATAGAAAGAATTCAGAACATTCTCTTTAAGAAGTTCAGTGAACTACAGGAATATACAAACAAAAGCATTAAAACAAATGTTGGGAAATACATAGAAAAACAGGAAGGGATTGAAGAGAGAGGGAAGTAGAGGAAGAGAAGGGAGGGAGGAAATGAGGAAGGGAGGAAGGAAGGGAGGGATAGGGAGAGGAGGAGGGAGGAAGGGTGGATGAATGAGAATGTTAGTAAACATAAGGAAAGAAAGAAGCGAAGGATCCAAACTCCCTAATCTGAAGAGAGACATCAACATAGACACAGGAAGTACAGAGATCCAAACTGAACCCCAAAACTAGTTCACCAAGACCTAAAGCATCCAAACTATTACAAATGCAATCCAGGAACTGGAGCTGGGACTTAGTAAATGCTTGCCTCACAAGTGTGAGGATTTTTGTTCAGGTCTCAAGCACCCATGTAAAGACCCAAGCATGGCAGTGAACACCTGTAATCCTCGGGCTGGGGAGATGGGAACAAGAGGCCCTCTAGGGCCTGTGGACTGGCTAATCTGACCAAACTGGAAAGCCGCAAGCTCACTGAGACTTGTTTCAAAAACTAACGTGGCTGGGCATGGTGGCATACGCCTTTGATCCCAGCACTCGGGAAGCAGAGGCAGGTGGACCTCTGTGAGTTTAAGGTCAGTCTGGTCCACCCAGCAAGTTCTAGAACAGCCAGGGCTACACAGTGAAACCCTGTCCCAAAACAAATAAGAAAAAAACTAGGATGGAACATGACTGAGGAAAAGAGCTCATAATGATTCCTGGCCTTCATACACGCATGCGCACACACATACACACACACACACACACATACATACATACACACACACACACACACACACACACACACACACACACACACACACACGGGGGGGGGGGGGGGCCCGGGGGGGAGATCAAAACCAAAATTCTGTGAACAGAAAGAGATAAGAAAAGCATCACATAAAAAGTCAACAGTTTAATTACCAACAGATTTTTTTCATCAGAAACTGTCTGCAGGCCAGAGACAGAGGGAGAATATCTTCAATGTGCTGAAGCAAAAAAAAAAAAAAAAATACAATTCTTCTAACCATAAATGTTTTACCCATGAAAATTGTCTTTCTAAAATGAGAGAGAATACAAATGCTTCCAGGTAGTCTGTAGCTGAGGAGTTATTACCAGCCCAGGCTTATAGAAATTGATAAAGGAATACTTTAAGTCCAAACAAAAGCCTTGAACTCATAAAGTCCACAAAAGCACAGGACAATGGCATGACTCATTCAGAGCCATGTTCAGAATATTATGGGGTACAATGGGGTATATAAAGCAATTTCAACCTTAGTATGAGGTCTAAAATAGGAAAAAAATTATGACTCAGCTAAAGTTCTCAAGGGATACATATTACAGAGTGATGGGAATTCTGATATCAAAACCTACAATGTGGGAGTAGAAGATAAAAGCATACAGATGTAGGCAATTAACGTTAGAATGTTATCAGCTTTGAATAATTCTCACAAAATGGTAACCACAAAGCAAAAATCTGTACCAGAAACAGAAGAAAAATCAAAAGAATTCGAAGCTACAAAATGCATCTAACCACAAAAGAAAGAGAAATAACATATTTACAAAAGAACCAGAAAACACTTAACATTAACTAACAATAACTGTCTTGAATATACATGGATTAAATTCCCCAGTAAAAACCCAATGAATGAATGGAATCTTATCTTGTTTTTTGTTTTTGAGACAAGGCCCAACTGTGTTTTCCTAGCTGGCCTTGAACTTGAAGAGATCTGTCTGCCTCTGTTCAGCTGGTATTAAAGGCAGGCATGCACCACCATGACCAGCCCAAGTAAATGGATTGTTAAAGGCCCAAAGACATATGCATACAAGAGACTCACTTTGTTCTCAAGGATATATAGTCACAAAGTGTGGAGAAACATGACACCTGAATGGGAACCAGAGAGATCAAGGTAGCTATATATGACAAAAGACATGTTCACACTGTTTGAAGAGATGCCTATTGATATTATACAATATGAAGGAGCTAGTTACTCAGGAGGATGTGCCAATGGTAAATATGTATTCATCCAACCTAGCAGCTATAAATATAGAAGACAAATATCAAAGGATCTGTGGGAGAAAGAGATTACAATGTGGTATTCATAAAGGTTTGCAATAACCCACTTTTAACATTGAGATCCACAAAGAAAATGAAGAAGGGAATACAGGAATTAGGCAATGCTTAAAAAACAACCAGCAAATGTCAAGTGTGCTCAGCCGAGAAAAGAAAAGCCAACACTGAATAGCAGTACAAATCCCCAAAACACATCTTTTCGAAATTCATGCAGCCTTAGACAAGCCGGAATTCATAGAGTGCCAGCGGGCTCTGAATGGCTGAGTGTGAGTATGCAAATAAGGTGAAAAAAAATACAACCAATCAAGGAAGAGCTGCCAAACCTGTAGGGGAGGGGAAGAACCCTGAGGTGCTGAAAGTTACTAAAAGGTCTACGTCTCTGCAGAGGTAGTGAAACTTGTAAGAAAGTGTCAGTCTGGTCATTTGTCACTCCGACCTTTGCAGGCTGGCTGGGGCTTCCCCGGCAGGGTGGGAGTGAGGGAATGGGGGTGGGGGTTCTTTTTGTTTCTTGTACTATCTGCTCTGCAAACAGCCATTAGTCATCTGCTCTCTGTAGCTCTTTCGGCCTCTGGAGTTGAGCCTGCTGACTGTCACAAAGCTGGGGCACAGGGACACCTACTCCAAGCAGATACAAATACGGGGATAGAGCTCAGTTGTAGGATGCTTACCTAGTGTGCATGAAGCCCCCAAGGGTGAACCCCAACACTCAACCAAACCTGTAATCCTAGTCATGGAAAATGGAGGAAGGAGGCGGGAGGATCAGGATTCCAAGGTCATCCTTGACTTCTTAAAGTGTTTGAAGGAAACAGCTGTCACCTCTGAACATTATCTAGATCATTTATCAGGATGAACTGGGTAAGCCTATAGCCATGGCGCTGGCTTCAGCCTGAAACCCAGAAATACCTTTTGCCCACAGATAGCACACAGCTCAAATTTACCAAGAGACATGGCCATAACTGTGCCTCTGTATCTTTTTTTTATTTTTTATTTTTTTTTTGAGGCGGGGTATAGGGAGGACAATAAAAAGACTAAGTTTTTGTGGATCTGCTCAAATATCAAGCATTTAGAGAAACATCAAATTTCACTTTCAGATGCTAAATGCTATTGCTGACAAAATGTTAATGGGATTAAATTTAGACAAGATAGAGAACACACTAGAAGAATTCAGTAAAACAGAACACCCTCAGCCACATAAAGAATGTGGTCTTCAGAGAAAGGAAGGTGTTGGGTACCAATCATTTAGTATAGCTTTCATTTACTATTGATAGCACAAAAAACAAGGGCAGCTAAATGTATCAAACTTACTTTGAAGGGATTTAAACATTTTTATATATATATATATTTTAGAAAACACCTTCTCCTAGGTGAAAACAAGTGTGAAATTTACAGAAAAAGTGTGTATGAGGGATATTCTATATTGAAGTGAAATAATAGAATAAGACAGTGAATTAAAAATGTTTTTACACGGCCAAGATTCACCTTCATGTCATGCTACAATATAGACTAGCCTTAGGATCTTGTAAGCCAACACTTGCATGATTGAAAGGTGTTGAGAAAAAAATTGAGCCCAATATTGCCTTCCAGAATACATGCAATGCAATAGAAATAGTTTTGTCAGGTTTCTGAGGTAGCAATAGTTACATGTGACTGTGACATCGAAGTCAAATGTCACATGCATAGTTGACTTGTGAAGCTGAGCCTCATTTTAAAATTCTTACTGGAAATGGTCCCTTATCAGAGCAGAGTATCTTGAAACTGAAACCAATTTTTTTAAGTCATCCATGAGCTACCGTGACTTGAAGTTACCCACAGGCTATTTTAAAATATTAATTATGAGAATATAATAGGGCTAGAGAGATGGTTCAGTGGTTAAGAGCACTTGTTATTCCTTCAACAGACCCAAGTTCAGTTCCCAGCACCCACATCAAATGACTCACAACCTTCCCTAACTCCAGCTCCAGGGGATCTGACATCCTCTTCTGGTCTCCAAAGTCATTCACATGTACAAATGTACATACATACACTCACACATACACATAATAGAATAATCTTTTTTTAAAAGCCACTACAACTGCTAAAATTAAGAAAACAGAATGCATGCATAGGAGAACATATTTTAAATCCAGCAACTCAGAAATATCTAAGGACTATTGTATTTAATTAGCTTGGATATTTTTTGCCTTTGTCATTAAAATCCATGAATTTACATCTACTTTATTTAGTGTAATAAAGTCTCGAGTCTGGATGACAGAATGTTTTATAAGTTTATTAGTCATATGGAACTTTTAATTGCTTTGAGACATATGGTATGCACTACCTTTGTCCCAGACGCTGCCACATTAAATAGAATAGAGCCTATGGTGGGAAAGAGATGAAGACATTCAACTTGATCTGTGTAGGAGCCAAGTCACCCACTCCCACAGCCAGCCCCCACTCTTCCATGTGGTTTGATTTATTCTGGTTTCCCTACCCAAGCTCCCTCCTGTGGGATTCCCACTGGGTCCCAGATGCTCTGCTGTCTAGCTGGCCCAGGCTTCCTGCAGACTAAGGGGGAGGGGGTAGGATTTCCCTGGGAAAACTGCTGCAGAGTGCCATCAGAGCAAAAACCAGGCAGCCTGTGAACTCCACCCTCATTAGTGTGAATAAAACCCAGGCGTTTTGGCCTTGTGGGGTTTCTGAAGGGCAGGAAAGGGAGAAATCAAAGAAAGCCAGTTGTATAGGTCTTAAAACACTCTCTGGCAGGGAGCCAAGACTCTGGGTGAGCTCAAGAAAGGGAACCGTTCAATGATGTGCAACTTGAGGCTGGGGATGACAATGTAGGACAGAGTGCAGCCACCACCACCCCTGCCATATACTCTCATTTACTCCCTCCCTACATATGCCAATACCATGGCTCCATTTTATACACAAGGACCCAAGCTCAAAGCACAATAGAAGCATGAGAAGCTCACCACTAGCCTTTCTCAGTTCTTCCTAGGGCCCAATTCCTCCTTGTTCCCTGGACCCTCATACCTACTCCAGCCTGCCGGAAATGTCACTTCACCCATCCTACTCTAGAGAGACTGAGATCTTCTGTCACCCTTAATAACTTCCCTTCCTTCCGCTGCTCCAGGGGAGCAGCATCTCCAAGCTCTCTTTCCTTGGCCTTATCCAGTGTGGATTTTCAATCATGTAATAAATACAGATCCCAAAAGTACCATTCACCTCTGTCCTCGCCACCACCATCATGCCCATGGCTTGGGCACTGGGTGACACAGCATAGATGTTCCTCTCGTGTCTGATGAATCAGTTCCCTTAGCCCCCTCTCTGACCCACCCTTCATCAAAAGTTTGCCTTGTATTTGACATCAAAGGGAACCTGCCTAGAACGACTGTAGGCATGGAAGGGAAGAGCAGAGAGGGTTACCTGGAATGTAACAGGAGATGCAGAAAGCAGAGTCTGAGCGGAGGAAGATGGAGGCAGGATGGACAGATGCAAACAAGAAAGGAAATGATGCAAGTATGGCATCACATGCCTTTAATCCCAGCACTTGGGAGGCAGAAGCAAATAATCTACATAGTTGAGTTATAGGCCAGCCAGGGCTATATAGTGAGACCCTGCCTCGTGATTGATTGATAGATAGATAGATAGATAGATAGATAGATAGATAGATAGATAGGAAGGGTCAGGGCTGAAAATAAGGTTTGCTGATGATATTTCTTTCTCTTAGGGATACTTCTCAGTCAAGAATACAAGCAAAGAGAAGCTAGGTTGTCAGAAATTAGTAGGATTTTTAAATTAGAGCAATTTTTATACAATATTGTAGCGGTATTTGCTCTGCCCATGACCCTGGGCTACATGGCCCAAAGGAGGCCACTCTCCCAGATGTTTCATTTTCTCAGTGTTATTATGTATAGATGGTTATAGGGTTGAGGGTGGAACAATAAAATTTAGACTCAGTATTCTCCTTTAGAAAAGAAAAAGGGGAATGGATAGGTATAGGATATTAAGTTAGATTATTGTATTTACTAGTAAACTAATTCAGTAAAATATCAGCCTTAGATAATTTGCACTGATATTGATACAAATGTAAACTATTCTTATATTCCTATTTAAGATAATTTGTATATTGATACAAATACAAAACTATATTTGTTGTATTGTACACATATTCCTACTCCTGTTTGAAATATTTTATATATTGATACAAATGTAAAATTATATTTGTCATACCATATGTATATTCTACCTCTGTTTAGGATATTTTGTACATTGATATATATTTTAGGATTATTGTCATATTGCACTATACATTCCTACCTCTGCTTAAGCTATTTTGTGTATTGTCACAATTTTGAGGTCATTGTCCTTATATGGTATATCTACTTACAGACTGTTTACCTTGTTTATGTGAAGCCTTAGTCCTTAGGTTATTTCGGTAGATAAGACTAACAGATTTATAGTCACCTATGCTTGTCATTTCTATAGTTATGTGTGGCTAGAGTTTTCCTGCCTGGCCCACAGTCAGGATAAATCTCTTTCACCTGCCAGTCCCACAGCCGCTCAGACCCAACCAAGTAAACACACAGACTTCTATTGCTTATAAACTGTATGGCCGTGGCAGGCTTCTTGCTAACTGTCCTTATATCTTAAGTTATCCATTTCCATAAATCTATAACTTGCCACATGACTCGTGGCTTACCGGCATCTTTACATGCTGCTTGTCCTGGCGGTTGCTGGCTGGCAGGCAGTGACTCCTTCTGCCTTCCTGCTCTTTTAATTCTGTTAGTCCCGCCTACTTCCTGCCTAGCCACTGGCCAATCAGTGTTTTATTAGCAACACATTTGCCATACAGAACATCCCACAGCAGTTATGTTAGTTAGATTCTCCAGACTTACAGAAACATATGTCAGATGGATAGGTAATCTTCAAACACTTCATAGACCTAGAGAATATGGCATTTAAATGTTTTGGTAACTTAGAATTCTGTTGACGTGCTCCTGGCAGCACCAATCTGATCCTGAGAGAATGTTGGGCTTCTGAGACATTTCCATTTGAAAATTTGTCTTCTTTTGGCACAAAATGGCCTATTGGGCAAAGAACTGCCCTTGCCTCAATTGCTGACAGTATGAATACTATCCCTTCTGAATAAGTGGGACACAAGGAAAAGAGACTACTCAACTCTACCAAGACAGGGCATCACATGCCTTTAATCCCTTTAATGCCTTTAATCTTTCAAAATACCTGCTTCTGAAAAATGGTCTGTCAGATACTCTAGGCCTGTAGCCAATTTGAATGCACCAACGATGCTGAGAAACTTTAGGGGACTGTCCAGGCTGCCAGCTGTCTCTGTCTACTCTCGAAAGACTCCTGAAAGTTCCTTTTGTCCCTCTCCCGTTTCTCAGGTATTATTATATTCCTTCTCAGGTCTTCGACAGGATTGAAGACTAACAGTTATAGTTACAATCTTCTTGTATCTTAGCTAGAACATATTAAGTATTAGATCCAGGTTCTTTAGGACAGGACACCTTTTGGAATGATCTCTATAACATGCCATTTACCCATGCTCCAGAATTCTCTGGATTTTAATATGTATCTCTTGTTTGATGTTATTCTTGTTGGTTGTAGTTCCATTTTTGTTTATGTTATTACCCTTTTTTTTTTCCTGGACAATACTTGATAATTATTCTTCCCCCCCCCCCCCCCCCCCGGAGCTGAGGACCGAACCCAGTGCCTTGCGCTTGCTAAGCAAGCGCTCTACCACTGAGCTAAATCCCCAACCCCTTGATAATTATTCTTATTGTATATAATACAATAAGAGAGTTTACATTAAGATTAGAACCTTCTTATTTAAACAAAAAGGGGAAATATAGTGTTATTTGCTCCACCCATGACTCTGGGCTATATGGCCATTTCCTGCCATGGTATGTGACCTCTGATAAGGAGCTGGAGAAGGGACACCGGCCCCTTCTCCCTGCTCCTGCCTGCCAGGTGGATTCACTCCTGGTCAGATCAGAGGATGACTTCTGCTGTCTACTACGTTCTGTAACTGTGAGTATATTGCCTCAATTTATATCTTAATAAATTCTGTTACCCATTTAATAGATTTACATGGATTGATCATAATACAATATATTTTGATCATGTTTTTCTTCCTCCCTCGGCTCCTCCCAGATTCTCCCCACCTCCCTATCCACCCAACTTTGTTTTTTTCTACAACTACAACTAAAACCAATAAACAAAACAAGCAAATAATAAAACAAAAAAATTGAAACGAAACAAGACAAAAAAGAATTCATTTTGTGTTGGCCAACTACTCCTGGGGCATGAGACCAGCTCTGGAGTATGGTTGATATACTCAGTGACATGCCATTAGAAAAAACTGATTTCCCTTTGACAAAGGGTATCTTGCAAATAGTTTCTTGGTTAGGGGTGAAACCTCATGTCCACTTCCCCCTCTCAGTGCTGGAACCCCACCTGACTCGAACTTGTGATGCCACAGTCTCTGTGTGTGTCAGTCCTACCATGTCTTGAAGACACTTTTTCCTTGGAGTCAGCCACCACCTCTTCTGCATCTCTCTCTGAGCCTTGAGGCTTTGGTGAAGACATCCCATTTAGGACTGAGTGTTCCAAAACCTTTCACTCTCTTGTCCAGTTGCAGATCAGATCTCTGTGTTAATTTCCACCTACTTCAGTAAGAAGCTTCTCTGATAAGGGTGGAGCGAAGCACTGATCCACGGGTGCAGCAGTCTATCATTAAGAGTCATTTGATTGCTACATATTATGTTCCTTTAACATAATAATAGTGTTAGGTTTTCCTCCAAGGCCCATGACCTATCCAGTCTCAGATTCTCGGCCACTTTAGCAGTGTCGGATATGGGTTCCACCTCATGGAGTGAGCCTTAAAAAGTAGGGGGGGGGGGGTTGGTTATTCCCACAGCATTTGTGCCACGATACACCAGGGTTTCTTTTAGAAAAGTCACTGTTGTCAGTTGCAGGGTTTACATCTGGGAATATTTCTCCTCATGGTAGCATGCAGATACCTTCCAGCATCATGAATGCTAGTCAGTCAGGGTGAAGCTTCTAGCTGGGTACCAGTTTGCCTTCTCCATGTTTGACGACGTAAGTATTATCTTCAGCAACAGGGCAGTGATGTCAGGTTGTGGAGAGCAACCAATAGCCTTGGCAATAGTGTGTTATGATTGGTAGGATCCATGGGCCCCTTTGGCCAATGACTGAACAAGATGTGATCTTTCCTGGCACTGGAGGTTTTACTTGAGGGCATAGGATGTCTAGTTGGATCATTGTCTCCTCCACTGGATGATGGTGCCACTTGAAAAATTCCTTTCATAGATGAGTGTGTTTCAGGAAACTTCTACTAGTGGGTTTTCATGTTTTTTTTTTTTCTAAAGGCCTTTAATGCTAGTTGTCCGTACCCATATTCTCCTCCTTTATCTGGCTCTCCAATCCCCTCTCCATTTAATCCTCCTCCATGTTAGTTTCTCCTTCATCTCTCTGTAACACTACATTCTATTTTACCTTCCATGGGACAGCCTTTCCTTCCTCCTGGTCCCTTACTAGGATCTATCTAACCCTCTGTGGCTTTTGGATTGTAGCACATATATGGAAAACTTAAAAAACTAACATGAGAAAACATAGTTAGCAACTTCTTAATCCTGGTGAGCATCTGTTTTCTTATCCACAAGGAATGGCAAAGTGGTGACACTTTGTGGGTTGTTACAAGACTTCAATGGCACAGATAGAGTAGAGAGTCAGCCTCCTGAAGTCCCTCTTCTCTTTGCAGCCAGGTCTGTCTGTCTCCTTCTCTCCAGCCTGTTTCTACTCAGGACAGCCCTGGGAAGGTTAAAGTTTATCTCAAAAACTCTCACTCTAGACTTAATCAATCTGGAACTTTCCCAATAGATTCAAAGACCTATCAAAAAGAAACCAGTTGGAGGGCTGGAGCGATGGCTCAGCGGTTAAGAGCACTAACTGCTCTTCCAGAGGACCTGGGTTCAATTCCCAGCATTCACATGACAGCTCACAATTGTCTATAACTCCAAGATCTAACACCCTCACACAGACATACATACAAAAACACCAATGCATGCAAAGAGAGAGGCGAGGAGGAGGAGGAGGAGGAGGAGGAGGAGGAGGAGGAGGAGGAGGAGGAGGAGAAGAAGAAGAAGAAGAAGAAGAAAAGAAACAAACCAATTAGAGAGGAAAATGGCTGACCACAGGAGACAGCCTCAGAGAAGGCTATTCCAAGAAGTTAGAGGGGCAAGTTTCCTCATCCCAGCCTCTCCTTGGCATGCTCTCTGGCTCCCAAAAAGAGCCCACAATTTGTTCTTGGGATCCAGGGCCACTGTTCCCTCATTGGACCTCTTGTGTGTACATTCCCTGACCAACAGGTAAGGAAAGCCCAAGGGAGGCCTTTACTGCTGGGTGATGATTTGTTAAGAAAAATGGACTCACCTGTAACGAGGCATTTCCCAAACCCCAATTCAACCCAAACTTGGCTTTCCCACACTTCCTATCTTCTGGAGGAGGATGTGTAGATGAAGCAGTCAACAGCATTGAGAGACATGAGACTCTGCTCCTAGCTTCCTTATCTCAGACTTCATTTTCTTCACCTACCAAAGGAGACTGGTACCCCAGGTGCTCTCTAGGGATCTCTCCCAGCCAGTCCAAGATTTCCCAAGCTGAGACTGTGTATACCCTACGGGATGTGGTGAGAAGTCCTGAAGGAGATCTCTCACCTCAGGAGGCCCTGAGCAAGCCTCCAAGATCTGTGAATATTCAGAAAGAGTAAGCCCACATCTTCTTTAGACAGTCATAGACAGCCTCAGATTCTCCGAGGGAATACCTAGAGAGCTTGGAAAACTTGAGAGAACAGCATTCACCAGGGAAATAAGAGAAGATGCAACATTATACTAATCCCCCACAGCTGATGTATCAGGTTAATTCAAATGGAGGCTCTTGAAGCAACATACAATTATGATCTTGTGGAGAGCAAAAAATAAATAAATAAACAAGCAAATAAATAAATAAATAAATAAACAAACCCCATCATCTGACAGAGCCATGGGGCTAACATCAGGACGTCAGGAAGCCTGCTTTCCTCTAGACATATCAGGGCAAAAAGCTGTGCCTGGTCTATTCTTGCTTCTAGAGGCTACATGGCTGTGGCCAACTTTAGTGTAGGCTTCCAGGTCTTCCCTGGCCTTCCCTGACCCTGACCCTGACCCTCTGCTCCTTCTTTCAAGGACCCCTGTGATATATTGAAAACCCAGGCTGTTGGCCCATCTCAAGACATTCAGTGTAAGTCTCACCAACATGGCTGCTTAAATATGACCTGAGCAAGGATGGCACCAATAGGCACACTAACGTGAGAGAGGGAACGCTCACAATGTGTCAGCCCTAGACAAAGAACTGCACGCAGCGGAAAAAAAAATGCCAAGAATGGAAGAAATAGTCTTCCTAAGAGAAGAGCACACCAATTGGTTACCCAATACCAAATGGTCATCCCTGGAAACATACACATGCAAGTAACAATATACAGGCTAAGAAGGTTGCATTTATATATTTAGGGATGTATAAAGACACGCACACAAATATATGTAACATACACATTTAACAAATTTTTAGAAAGAGGCCACGAGAGCTGGGTGGTGGCGGCACATAAACCTTTAATCCCAGCACTAGGGAGGCAGAGACAGGTAGATCTCTGAATTGGAGGCCAGCCTGGTCTACAGAGTGAGTTCCAGGGCAGCCAAAGCTCCTTGTCTGGGGGGTGGGGAGTGTGTGGCACATGAATTTGAAAGAGAACTGAGTGGGCAGAGGGGTAACATGGAAAGGTTGAGAGGGAAAAAAGGAAAGAGGAAGTGATCTAATTATATTACAATATCAAATAATAAAATATATATTTTAAAGATACTCAACATAATCACATAAAGTCTTTTTCACAGTGTAAGGTAACAAGTTCCAGCAGTTAAGATTTGGATGTGGGGGAGGGGAATGTTAACAAGCCCTTTGACAAGAATCCACTTTTTAGATAGTCAGCTTTCAACCTAGAATTCCACTTCTAGAATTTATCCTACAAATATAACTGTAGCCATATATAAAGATACCCTACCTGGAGGCTGCAGAGATGGCTCAGTGGATAAAGTATTTGATGAGCAACTATGAGGACCAGGGTTCAGATCCTTAGTTCATATATATATACATATACGCACATATAAGTATATATTACATATACACATACACACATATATGTTTTATATATGTGTATATTTATATAATGGGGGTGTGTATTAATGGCAGCCATCTGAAAGCTAGGGCAGGGATTCCTGGGTCAAGCTGCCTAGCTTGTCCAGGAGGACCAGTTTTCTCCTATTGATTCAGTCCTATATATTTCTACTGTCCCAGCCCCTTCCTGTCAATGAAAGAACAGTTAGTATTCAGTGGTAGAGCTCTGTGGTCACACATAACTGCAATGACTGCCCCTCAGGGCCATCAGTGACCAGCTCTGGGGTCTTGGACAAGTATATTACCTTCAGGAAACCAAAACTGGGAAATGATGAAAATATAACTTGCCTATAACATTCATGTAATGGTTAAAATTATACCAGTATGAGAATGATGCTTATCACATAATGACTCAGTTGTTATTAAGTATCTCTTCAGAGAAGCCACAGGATCCAGAGGTAGTCCTTGAACACACACCTCTTATTGAGTATCTGGCCTTTATGACAGCAGCATTGGTACCCCCTGTCTTGGTACCTGTGTTAATGCAGGGATGAGCTTCCCAGGAACCTCTCTGTAGTGTGAGAGAAACCACAAAAGTAGTTACTACACAAAAATAAGTCCAAATATTTTTTATGTACGGGATGTTGGTGATATTAAAAGAATTCACAGCTGGGCAGTGGTGGTGCACTCTTTTAATCCCAGCATTAGGGAGGCAGAGGCAGGTGGATCTCTGAGTTCAAGGCAGCCTGGTGTACAGAGCGAGTTCCAGGACAGCCAGGGCTACACAGAGAAACCCTGCCTTGAAAAACGGGGTGGTGGGGGGAGGAAGAAGAGGAAGGAGAATTCACACGCCTTGTAATCCTGGCACTTAGGAGGTGGAGGCAGGAGGATCAGGAATTCAAGGTCATCCTCCACTACATAGTAAGGCCAAAGCCAGCCTGAGCAAAATGGTGCTATGTCTCAAACCAACAAATAAAAGAAATCAAATGTTCTTTGTGAGGTCATGTAAGGGCTGGCAGGGAATTCTGTCTGCTTAGTGGTTACAGTCTACACACCTGTCAGAACCCACTGAGTCTTGCACTTACCACCTGTCACTCACTGCTGGCTGAAGGTCTGCCTCCATAATGCACATTTAAAAATGTAAGATCTAGCTCCCTTTGTCCAAAAGCCAAACAGGTTGAATGAACCCATGTTCTACTATGTGTAAAGTAATGTGTGTATCCTTCTGGGGCAGCTGTGGTGATTTCTGTCTGTCTTACAGAGATTTGGGGGCTCCAAAATGATAAACATTAAGAGTGTGACCTTCCCCCAAATGAAGACTATTTGTCTCCGGCTCTTCTAGGGTTTGACTAAAGGTCAGCCTCTCCATAGAACAGGTTGTCTGGCATGGAAGGGCAACTGACACAGAAGCACTAATATTTAATGGGACAGTAGCAAATGCAGTTACATTCTTTGAAGAACAAAATGTAGATAATTATCATTAGTTGACCTTAACTGGACTGGAGAAAAAAAGTGTGGTTTCTGATTGGTCCTCAGCCTTGGTCTGTAGCCAACCTGGAGGTGGGAGGCTCTGTGCCTCTGCCCTTGTCGGGGAACTCTAAGGTCCTGGCATCCCCAAGCTGATGGGAGGAGGTAGGTCCTGGACCTGAAAGGAGATGCCTACTCCTCTGCCTCACCTGACAAGCCCTGAGGAAACCTCAACCCACGTTCTGGATTCCTGTGGGGTCTCTCATGCAGGTCTGGCACGCAAACCTGAATTTCCAGTGTGTGATGATGTTAACAGAAAGTTGCCCAGCAGTGAGGCAGCCTGGAGTTATTCCCATCGGCCCCACGCTGTCTCTGTCCTTGAAACATAGCAGGCAGAAGCAGAAGCCAGGAGCAGAGCACATATGGAATGGCAATCAGATCTCAAGTTAAGCAAGGCTTGCCCAGAGACTTGGAGTCAGCCTCTCCCTAGCCATATCATTCTTTATGTCCCATTTTTACACTAGGCTTTGTTTTCTATGAATTTTTCTGTTATTTTGTGCGGCATATCCACCCCTTCTAGAATGTAAGATCCATGAGAGTAAGGACCGTCTGTCTCTGTTGTGACATAAACTGTCCCTGGTTGCTAGAACAGGACCCACAGTGCACCGAGTGACTGCTTACTAATTAGCTAATGTTACTTTGCATGTCCCGGCAAGCTTGAGAAGTAGGCGCTATGATTACCTTCATGTGACAAATGAGAAACACAGACTAAAAGGAATTAAGTGACTGGGTCAGAATCGGGCAATCCAGTGGAGTCACAGCCTGAGTTTGATGCTGAGACCTTCTGGTTCAAAAGCTACTATCCTTGTATTATGCAATCTTGCCTACCCCTCCTCCTCCCAAATATGTCTCGTCTCCTAAACTGGCAGCTTCAGCATAGATTCCTGAGAACTCAGAAGAGGGGCGGGGAGAAGACATACAGTTTAGAAAGATGCATTGGTGAATTCCCATCTGAGGCTGTGGCCTCCGAACAGGCCTTCCTGGAGCTGCCCTGCGGTCTCTGGCCTCCCTCCAGCAAAGCTCCAGTGGGCCCTGCAACCCAACAGTAGCCCTGGTCTCCAGTGCCATGGACATGCAGATCAACTACATTTAATGCAAAACTCCTGGAGGCATGGCGACAATTAGCTTCTTACTTGGTGCCTGGTGCTGTTTTACATATTTCATTTCTTCAATGGCTTAATCTCCACATGAGCCTTACTAAGTGTTTACCATATTATCTGCATATGCCTGATGAGCAAATGGAGGTGCAGGGATGTTAAAGAAACAGCTCAGTGGTACATGGCTAGAGAAAGAGTAGCAGAAGAACATGAGCGCAAGCTGCTGACTCCAGCTTTTAACCCTTTCCCCTACAGCTCAGAGAAGAATTTGGGATTGTTTACAAGAGTGTGCACAGCCAGGAGGCTAGATGGTTTAGGGCACTCCATGGGAAGTTTCTGGGTGTGCATGATCTTACATCCATAAAGGGACAGGAATCAACTTCCTCTCAAATGTGTTCTACAGAACAGGCTGTTAACACTATGTGGTCACGGGGTGGAATTTCATGACCAATTGGATTTGATACAATTAAGCTAAATTAGCCAGGACTTTTATAACAGGCCAGTTCAGTGCCTTTAATGTGCCAATGTACACTGGGCCTAAGACAGGAGAGAAGGGTGTGGCATTATTCGAGCTTTACTGAACACAGAGCGATGTTGGGTTCCTGTTCTCGGGACTCAGACCGGGAAGGGTGTATTAAAGACACTTGGCTGGGGATGTAGCTCAGCTCTCTAGCAGCCACCAAGTCCTGGCTTCTTCCCCTAGCATCAGTTGCTAAAATTCCTCCCCTTGGGGAGATGAAGGTATCTACTCTTTCTTATGGTCCCCACAACAAAGCAAAGTACAGTTCAACCAAAGTTCACTCTAGGGAACCAATAATGAGTGTATTGGGCTTACTCACAGAATAATGGGTGATCTTAAAGCCACCAGACTAGAAGGTCTGTACCCGACATAGACGATGAGTCCTCACGGCTGTGAAGATGGAGTCCTCTCCACCTCATCTTTCCCCCACCTATATCCTCCAGCCTTCCCAGAGACCACGAGGCCACTACAGTGGGGCAGAATTGCATACACCTGGTTGGGAGGGCTGGCTGGATACTCAGGTGAGGGCCCCTTGGCCCTTCTGACCCCCTCTTTTTAACAAGGATCATCAACAGTCACCAGCCTCAGCTGTGATGCTCCCTGGCAAGCAGGCCCAGCCAAACTCCTGAAGATGTTTGGCTGGGAAGACAGTCCCGTACCACATAAACAATCACGAACTGGGCATGAATGTAGCACTCAGAAAGCAAAGGTTGGAGGGTTAGAAGTTCAGGGTCATTCTTGGCTACGTGGTGAGTTCAACACTAGCCTGGGCTGCATGAGACCCTGTCATCCCCACCCCTGGAGATGAGACAGTTTTCTTTTCTCTGCTTTTACCTGCTGGGAATAGGGGAATTTGTCGACACTCATGGACTCCTTCAGGCCTATTAGAGACCTCTGGTGCTTTTAGCGTGGAGGGGAGGTAGGAGAACTCACTGGCTGAGCAGCTACTGATACATGCGCTTATAATTTTGGTTGTCTTTAATTATCGCTCGAGAATCTCAAGACAGTTTTTACTGTCAGAACTCTCTGTAATGTTACAGAGGAAAATGTTGCCTTTGGAGTCAAATAAACATCTTTTAGCTTGCCGTCTGATAGCTATAGCTTTGGGAGCATGGGCATGTTGCCTAATTGCTCCATGCCTCAGTTTCCCCCTTTGTTAGGTTGATAATGTGACACCAACCTCATAGGGTTATTGTAAGGGACTGCTGTGTTATTAGTACAGGGGACACACAAAGAATCTGCGTGTCATTAATACTCAATAAGAGACAATTCTATGGCAATTAAATTATTATTAAATCATCACCCTCATTCTCATTGTACAGATAAAACAGGAAGAGCCTAGAAAGGACAAATGACTTGCTTAAGGTCACGTAGCTATTGGTAGGCACTAACTGAGGCAGGCCCCTTTAGAAGGAAACTCCTATACATATGTCTTCAAAGAGTCATTTTCTTTTCAGTTAAAACTTAGAAGAAAACTGAGCATGTTCAGAGGTGTTGCTGTCCATCTTCTCTATGACGCACACTGATCATGCCTCTAGGGTGTTCCTGTCCATCATTTTATCCTTTGGAACACGGGCTCCATGACACTGAGCTAAATGTGCCCCCAAATGTGGCTGCCATCTTTCCTTCTTAAATATATATATATTTCCTTCATATATATACATATATATGTATATATATATATATATATATATATAT
>CABHPP010132573.1:0-28878 GCA_902168425.1 Peromyscus attwateri | reverse complement strand
TATACACTCTCAAAACCTCTACACTTCCTCTATTCAGGGAGGGTATTGCTTTGGAAAAGACTCTCGTGCTCTCTTGACCTGCTACAGGCAACCCTCCAGTCTCTTACTTCTTGTCCCGTGTTGTTTTGGGTTTTGTAGTCTGTAAAATGCAAACCTGAGTTCACTCTGGTTATGTTATGAGTGGCTGAGGTGACAGTCACACACAGTCACAAGATTACTCCCCTTTGGTTGAACTTGCAGATAAAACACTTTTTTCCTGTGCCAGGCCTCACCTCACATGCCACTCTGGAATGAGTAGGAGTTCTCCTTTGGGAATTCTCCCAACCACTCATAGAGGAATATTCAGACCCACTTAGTAACACGTGCTGGTGTCCCAAGGCCCTAACAACTGGACTTGGAGAACCAAGAAGGTTCAGAGACTAGAAGCACATTTTCATTAGCCGTTCCATGCAGGAAGGTCCTTGACCATTCTCCCAAACCCTGATCTGGCTTTGAGAGGGCACCCACAAGGCCAGTGTATTCCCAGCAGAGCACACAAGCCTGGGCATGTCAATGTAAGAGCTTCCAGCTTCCACGTCCTAGCACGGATAGGGTGTCCAGTCGCTGCTGGGGGGCATCAGGGGGCGGGCAGATAACATGGAGACAAGGGGACAAAGCTTCCAGGTCTTTCACTGAAGCCACAAAAGAGGCTGATTTTGAAGGTTGGTTTGTTGTCTGTCTATGCAACTTTCTATCTAAGGGGAGAAACGTTTGCCGTCTACTCTGATTTCACTAAAAAGAAAAGGGTGGGGAAGCTTTTATTCCTTCATCTTCAGTGTACATATATGGGAAACCAAGACCCAGTGGGAAGAAATCGTCTTAAGTTCCTGGTGTTGGTGGCAGAATGGGGGGGAAGCCATGTCTCCCGACATCTGCAATATCCACCTCTTAGACTGCAGAGTCCGCAATGAGCGGCTTAAGAACATGCTTGGAAAATGAAGCCAATAATCATGGGAAATAATAACTGAAATCCAATTTACAGTTGTTGCAAGTTCGTTTCTGCCAGGTTCTTTTTTGTTTGTTTGTTTGTTTGTTTGTTTGTTTGGTTGGTTGGTGTTTTTGTTTTTGTTTTTGTTTTTGAGAAAGTTCTTGAGCCTCCTTTCTGTTTATCTAATAAATTGCTTTATTTTGTTTTTCTGGAAAAGGGGGGAAGGAGCAAAGCCTGGGTTAGGCTTGTTCTTTGTCAAGCTGGTTTCCACTGTGGAGTTGCTCAGAGCTCTCTGGGTCCCACAGGACAAGTACTGCAGGCCCAAACAGGAGACGGGAGTGCTCTCACCAATTCCCACCACTGCCTACCTAAAGTTTCCGCTGACTCAGAGGCAAATGGCAGGGAAAAGAAAAGACTGAGTATAGGCACCCTGAGAGCCTGCCAAACCTGGACTTAACTACTTAGTGTCTGGGTCCACTTGAGCAAGTCACATGGCCTCATAGAGTCTCACTACCATCAGCTTTAAAAACACAGATAACTTTGTATAACAGCCTGTGGGGGATGGTTTAGTTACAGTGGTTCCCCACCTTCCTAATGTTGTCACCCTTTGATACAGTTCCTCATGCTGTGGTGACCCCCAACCATAAAATTATTTCATTACTACTTCATAACTGTAATTTTCCTACTGTTATGAATCGTAATATAAATATCTCATACGCAGGATATCTGATATGCCACCCCCAAGGGGCTTGAGACCCACAGGTTGAGAACCGCTGGTTTAGGAGGTAGAGGCAGTTAGTGCCAAGCCCGACGCCCTGAGTTCAATCCCTGGAACCTATGTGATGGAAGGAGAGAATCAACTCCTGACCTCCATCCTTAGCATATGCACCTAACCCCTACATGTAATTTTTTAAAAGTCATATACCATGAGCTCACCATGAAGTTTGCATGCAGTGTGATATTACCTTAATGTGAGATTACATACATTTTGGAGTGATACACAGAAGGCAGGAGCATACTCGTCATGCAACAATCACACACGTTAGTGACTGCAGTGTAACTGGTTTCCCGTAAGGCCCGACAGTCTCACAATCTTAAATGCAGTAGATTATGTGCACCCACACTGAGGCCGAGCAATGCCAAAATTCCAACCTGCATGCCTTGGAGTGAGCCCTGCCCTCGACAGTGATGCCAAGCCTTTCTACCTGTAGGCAGACGGTGCCAGAAAAGTAATGTGCTCAGGCTCAGAGGAGTGACCGAGAAACGTGTTCTAGAACCGGTCGGCTGGGTTTCATCACAGAGTCACTGTGTCACTGCAGAAAGGTTACTTAACTTCCTGAGCCTTGGTTTTCTCGTTTTTTAAACTGGCACTCATAGCAGTGTCCAATGCATAAGCTGTAACAATTAAATGGGATAATGGAAGTAAAAACTGAACACACTGACTCATCCTTAGAAAATGGCTCCAAAATGTTAACTCATGATTTGCCCTCAGATCAGCCCTTTGTATCCACAAGGAAAGAATAGAGGGCGGCAAAGGTGCCTGGGATAACTTCCCAGTGACTTAAGATAAAGTGTAGATTATGTTACCAGTTACCTATGTGATGCTGATCATGACCTTGCCTTAGCCTCTGCCTCAGTTTCTCTATTTGCAAAATAAGGAGGTTGGATTTGTGAGCCCTTCCAGGCACCTAAATAAGGTTTGATGAGAAGGCCTAGGCTCCCCAACTTTGATTTCTGCATGGGTCCTACCTCCCCAGCCATCCAGAGAAAAAGACCAGGGAGGGACTGGGAAAGAAGGCGCTAGCCTCGACAAACCAGTGCCTTCATGAAGGGAACTAGGGTGAGAGAGAAAAATATCCCAGTTGTATCCATCACGGTGTAACCTGGGAATGTCACTTCACCTCTCTGAACCCCAGTTTCTTCTAAATGCAACTTCAAAGGGTACTCAGCTTGTCATAGTCGCCTGAGTTAGGGTCAGTTAAGGGCTTGGTCCACAGACAAAAGTGCTCAAAAACAGTATTGTTGTCTTAATCGTTATTGGTTGCCAGTTGCGGTACATGCAGACCCCATTGTTTGACATAGCCCTTCTTATATCTGGACTACACACATGAGTCCATTCCGGGCAGGATTTCCAATGACAGCAAAGTTCTTTATGAGAGCAGCAGCCGTACCATAGGCACACCTGGAAAATTGTAGGCCAGCCTCTGCATACCAATGGTCTGCATTCCCATGGTTCCTAATCAGTCTGAAGGAGGGGACAGCAGCCCTTGCCGTGAAGACCAGCTTTGCAGAGCTGGGAAGGACTGAAGACTATTTCTTACCCAAGATAGAATGTAAGAAGAAGGGACCTTCCCATATCTCATGGCGTGTTACTGAACCTAGAGCTTTAGGTACCACACATTGGATTGAAGAATCCATTTGGGTGATGTGTCCACGATGGACTTCCTTGGAAAACGGAGTTAATCACGGAACTCTCTTCTCAAGGTCACTGGACAGATTAAAGGAGCACACACGTGACATAGAGCAAGCACACAAATAGTGTTGACTGGACTCTTGTCTCTATTCCTCCTGGGGAGTTATTTGGCCGCACGACACTGGAAACACCCCAACTATGGATATTTAAAAGTGTCCCTTCACTGTGACATGTGTGGAGTAGTAGAGGTGGTCTGGGGTGCCAGTCTGGAGATCTGACTTGAGCCCTGGCTCTACCTCTCTGTGGCCTTCCACTGGTCACTTTCACTCTATGGCCCAGAGTTTTCTCATCTATAACAGCCCTGTCCAATAGAAACACAATGTAAGCCACCAAAGCAACTTTAACCAGTTTTTTTAAAAAACATCAAAAGAAATAGAATAATAGGAAAAGAATTGAATACTTATTTCTCTCGTTTCAATATCTCCCCCACATTATCATTTCATTTGTTCTTTGAAATCTTGGTGGTTCTTAATTACAAGGTAATTTTGGCAGTTTATCTGGGGATGCTTGGAGTTATCAAAAGCAGGGGCAGTAGATGGAGACATGGGGATGTTCCTAATAACCTGACAGAGGCCAGATCTTGCTAAACAGCTTAGAGTGCACAGGAAAGACCCCTGATTCAAAGGATTGTCTGCTCCAAAAGCTTAACAGAAGCTGTCTGATGCTTGTAACAAATCCCTGTTTGGATTGGCTGCTTGTCAAGGGCTCATTAGGCACACGTGGCCAGTGGCTACCACATCCGTCTGTGCAGATCTTTAGTACCAACACTTGGACATGAGCTTTCGAAAGTCAAGGTTTTAGAAGACAGAGTTTTAACAAATTAGTTTCCTGCTTGTCCTTAAATAGCTGGCCAAAAGATTTATGGCTGGTTTACCATGGTTGCCTAAGAACAGAGCCCGACTGTCCCTAGCTGGTTAGACCCTTTCAAAGCACCCACCCGCCCCAGGGAGACCAGGCCTGGGTCAAACAGTGAGCCCTGTTGTTCTTGACGGGGCAGACAATGCTGCGGGCCCTGCTACCTGCCTGACAGAGCCATTGTGGCTTGAGCAGAAAAGGGCTTTGTCAGGATGGCAGCCGAGGAGCCTGCAGTTCAATAGGGCCCTTTATGTGTGTCCTGATAAGATGCCCTGATGCCAGCCTTGAGAGGCCCTGCCCCCTCCTGGAGCAGATGGGGAGCCTGAGGCCCTGAGAGGGTATGGAAGGCCCTGCTAAGGTCTTAGACCTCTCTCCCTCGAGGTGCAGCTTAAAACACAAACTTTACCTGTTACCGGGAAATCCCTGACCCAGGACCGGACAGACTCAGTACTGCTCTCCACCCCAGGCAAAAGGACATCTAGCCAGGACTCTCAAACATAGCAGCTCCTCAGATGACAAATCCATATAAAAATAAGTGTATTAAAGAATACGTATGTCTCTCTCTTCACATCTGGGCACAGTTATGGCAAGAATAATTTAAATATACTCTGTTGTGCTACTAAGAAAAGCCAGCAGATCTTGTGTTCTTAACATAAACGTTTCCCCAACACACACACACACACACACACACACACACACACACACACACACACACCAATGTGGAGTGGACATATTAATTAGTTTGATTGTGGTAATCTTTCACAATATATGCACAAACCAATTCATCATACTGCATTCCTTAAATACATGCAATCTGGGGCTTGTGGAGGCCCACAAAGGTTTTCTAGTGAGAGCTGAGCTTGCTTTACCCAGCAGGGCTGCATTAGAGGTTTGCCTGACCACATGTGTGGTTACCAGGTGATTGAAATCGTCTGCACTTGGCTGTGCTGGGGGGAGGTCTTTTGCTCCACCCTTTGGCATTCCTATAAAAGGTCCTTTAGAAGCGACAGAAGGGGCTGGTGGATAACGATCCAGGCCCTCCCAAGGCTATCCTGAGTTTTTATCTGTTCTCTCCCCTCTATCCTTCTGTCTAACATCTCTTATTCCTCACTCCTCAGGCGTACCCTGTCATAAAATGTGGGAGTCGCTCTCCCAGCTGGGCTCCCACAGGGGCTGAGGAGCTGTCGTGGAGGGTATTTTCTCTTTAAGCATGAGCACTTGAGTTTGTATCCCAAATAA
This sequence comes from Peromyscus attwateri, assembly GCA_902168425.1. Taxonomy (NCBI): domain Eukaryota; kingdom Metazoa; phylum Chordata; class Mammalia; order Rodentia; family Cricetidae; genus Peromyscus; species Peromyscus attwateri. The sequence goes on along the minus strand of CABHPP010132573.1, from coordinate 23,344 downwards.
AAATGCCATGTGTGGCATTGTTTGTCTGTAACCCTGGCACTGGAGGGAGGAGGGAAGAGCAGAGGTGGGAAGATTCCTGGGAGTCTACCGGCTAGTCAGTTCAACAGAAACAGTTCTCCAGGTTCAGGGAGAGACTGGTTAAAGAAATAAGGTTGGGGCTGATTGAAGAAGACACCCAAGATTGACCTCTATCCTCCTAAGTGAGTGAGCGTGCCCACACACAAATGTATACTCACATGCATGCTCATACACATGTACACACACACATGAAGATTTTATTTGTCAATGATACCTGTTGTGTTGACAACTGGGAGAAATTTAGAAGTCTAGCCAGAGGGAAACCATTTGTGTATGCTTGCCTCTGTCCTTAGAACACAAGTGATTGAGCCCGAACATGAGGAAGGTTTGGGGCTGTGCCAGTACTGTACTGCAGAAATGTTGAAGTACAAGAAAAGAGATATTCTCCTATCAATTCCTCCCTCTGGGTAGCACGATCAGATCAATTGATAGTTTCCCACCCGGGCCAGTCATTCCAGTTTCTTGCTCAACTTTCCGATTCACACTGGTCTTAACGATGCTCGACCCTGTTTGGACTCTGGGCTCACACACATTCAGTGTGGGGCAGCACCTAGGACTCATGGCTTCCATGCGCTGTTCTTTCTGCAATGCCCGGGGCTGCCCTTTCTCCTCCAACCTCTGCCTGTCCATCCCAACCCTCTCCTCATGGCAATTCACATACAGAGAAAGGACAAGCATGAAGCTGAGTTTCTGGACCATAAGGGGACTGATCCTTATGGAAAACAAGTGACTAACCCAAAAAATTAGAGGAGGCCATGGGCTGGGAAAAACCCCCCATCAGTGCCCAGAGACGAAGCCACAAGCAAGATGGATGGGGGAGGAGTGCCTGTAAGGACCAGGCTTGGGAGCCCAGTAGGCTCTGCCCTCATCTTACTCCTCACATGGACTAGAAAGGTAGCCTACCTCATCGGAAGCTTGATGAGGTAAAGCCTGCGGACACTGTGTGTCCAGAGATGACCCCACAGCCAGAGCTGATCTATTGCCCTAATCATGTGTAGGTGTCAGTGTGCTCTCTCTAGATAATAAAGGTATGTACCCACATGGTCGTCACGGGGATTAAACAAGCTGGATTTTGTCAGGACTTAGAACTCTGCCTTGCAGCAGGCATTTCACAGTGTTTTCATGGTTCAGGTGAGGGTTCTTCTAACTCAGTTTCACTGTGACCCACGGAGTCAATATCTTTTGTGATTTTATCTTTATAATTATCATCACCACCACCATCATCATCATAGTTATACTGAGGTATTTTTGACAAATAAAAACTGCAGGGCTGATGGGATGGCCCAGTGGGTAAAAGCACAAGCCTGATATCGTGAGTTGGATCCCTAGGGACATGGTGGAAAGAGAGAAAGATCTCTCCAGAGTTGTCTGTCCTCTGTCTTCCCCATGAGTGCCAGTGCATGTACACTCACACACACACACAAATAAGTGTAAGAAAGCTGCATGTATTTAAGGTATACAAATGTGATGATTCTATATGTACCTATATTATGAAATGAGTACCATAAATGAGCTAATATGCCCATACATCCCACATATATATGTATTAGTAAACACATACACATTCCATCATAATTTTATGTATATATATACATATACTCCATCACTCTTACATATATACGTTCAATCACAACTTTTATTATGTAAACATGTATATTGATGTAAATTTGATTGTATACGTATAAAATTTATAAATGGTGATTTTTGAAATATCTGCTTCTAAATGATTGGTCTTAATTTGTTTCTCCCAGAACTATATAAGAAAAGAATAGCCTGATTCATTTGGACCGCCAGTCACTTCACTTCCTCCCTCCATCCAGCCTACCAATCCCGGGCCACCCATTCAGGAGACACAAATATGTATTGAATATTTAAGGACACCTACTCTGCTCCCATCAACCCGCAGGGCCCAGCACAGATCAGACCTGTAAGTTACGCCATGACAAAGACAGGAGGGGAGGGTAAAGGAAAAGAGGCGAGGAACCAGGTTCTCAGACCTTTCCTTGACATTTCCACCTCCCAAAGTGGCTTCCTCTGTACCATCCCGGAGTGCATCAACTCTGCCACTGAGGGAGCTAGATGTGGGTGCTGGCGTCCGGAAAGGCGGGCCCGGGGGACCCGCCCCCTCTCTCCTGCCCCTGGCACGGGCCGGTGACTCGGTGGCTGGCACCCAGCTGCGATCGCACCCTCGAAGGGCACGAGCCCCTGCCTCAGTGTTGATTCTCCCGCGCCCAGTGTTGCCCAAGGCTCAGGGTGACTCCTCCCCGGGGACCCTCCCCTCTGGGGCGCGTCACTCTCCCCACCCCTGGGTCCGGACCCCAGCGGCTTCCCGCGCCGGAGCCACGCTGGGACAAGCCACGGCCACCTGCCCAGGAGCCGCGGACCTCGGGCGCCGTCAGCCCAGGTCCCCATGGAGTTGCGGGTCGCCAATGCCAACGGCAGCTGTGAGAACGGTGCGTGCGGCTGTAAGGGGACCTGGGTGGGCGCTGCGCTTCTCACCTTCCTCCCACCACCCTCGCCAACTTCTCCTCACTTGCTGGGGCCGCGAGCTAGGGGGTGGTGCTCCGCATCAGATTCCCACCGGGTTCCCAAACTGTCCTGAAGGTCCGGGTCTGGCGGAGATGTCACCTCCCCAGTGGCAGCTGCAGGGGGCTGAGGCAGACTGAGAGGAGGAAAACAGAGCAAGGGAGCAGGTGGCTTGTGAAAGGGGCAGGGGAGAGGGCTCAGGGGTCGTGTTGGGTCGCTGCAGGTACCTGCCCACATATCCTTCCATCACCCAAATCAGAGAACAGAGGGGCAGAGAGGTTCCCCATCCCCAAATCCACACGACACTTTTTGGAAAGGAAAAGAAATGCTCAGGAAAGACCCTTGATTTTTCTGGAGCGTTCTTAACTGTGTAGACCACGGCCCTCCCCTCAACTCTCCGGTTTAATCCCAGAAGCAAACTCGATAAGAAGCAGGCAGTTGCCTTATCTTTATTTTTGTAGAGATACAAAATCTTTTTTATTGTTGTTGCTGTATTCAGACAAAGTATTGCTAAATTGTCCAGAATAGCTTCAAATGTGTGATCCTCCTGCCTCGGGCCACTTCTGTTGGGGAGTACAAGTGTGTGCCACCCAGCCTAGATTTTATTTTGAAATGTATTCATTACTAGTGTGCCTGTGTATGTCTGAGCATGCATGGGTGCACGTGTGTGTGTGTGTGTGTGTGTGTGTGTGTGTGATGCATGATGTGTATGATGTGTATTTATGGGCCCGAGTGCTGTACTGAGGATATGGAGAACAGAGGACAACTTTGTGAGTGAGTTCTCTCCTCCTGCCTTTATGTAAGTTGCAGGACTGAGGATCAAAGGGACCATCTCCCCAGCCTTAAGCCTAGGCTCTTAAAACCTTCTCCTTTTTGTTTTTCTGTTCTTTTCCTCTGGCTTCTTTTCTCTTTTTCTTTTTTGCAATGTTGGCCATTGACTCCAGGGCCTCATACACGCTGGGAAGGCACCCTGGCACTGGCCTTCATCCCTAGGACACGGAGCTGTAATTTCACTGAGTCCATTCTAGAGACAGGGAGACAGTGGCTCTGGTGGGCTGATAACTTGCTCCAGGGAACACAGCGGGGAATATGAACCACCTCTCGGATTCAGACTCCTGAACCTACAGTGCTGCTGTTCTCTGTTCCATCTGGAACATTCCCTACGGTCCTCCTGTCTTGGAAGTGTAGCCTGTGTGATGTTCTGAGGTCTCTACCTTCTACACTTCTTCAGAGAAGCCAGCCCTTTAGGTATTGACTGACCTTAGTCTCCTGAGAAACCAGGCAGGCCATTTTCAGCTTCACCCCTTAACCCAAGGCAGCAGGCATTCCTAGTTCTAGAACATTCTAGGGAAAAAGGTAAAGATTACCAGCTTGGTACCCCCTTTTTCAGATATGCACCCATTCCGAATTGGGTTCCCTTTGGTCATCAGCTCTCTGTCTCTTCACTGTACTGGAAGAATTTGACTTCAATGGATGTGCTGAGCTGAGGGGGAGGGGCGGCTGAAGTGAGCCCTCTGGCTCCACCCACTAGCAATGAGACTTGAGGAAGCAGGGGAAAGGTGAGGAGCCAAATCTGGCTTACTGCCTGCATTTCCTGGGCTCAGGGAACTCCCCAGATGAGGCTCTTGGGCAAGGATGCCCTGAGCTGGTGGAACAGGAGAGAGCAGGACAGAACCAGTCTGGTTAGGGCCCGAGATGATGACTTCTTGTCTCATCGTCCCATGGTGGAAAGACAGATGTCTCATAGCAAAAAGACACACAGACATCCCCTGATGGATTTCAGTCCCAACTCCAGCAAATCTATTCTCTTTATGGGACCTCAGTTTCCCCTAGTAGAATATAAGGATTAGACCAGCTGTTTGGGGTTTTTGTTGTTGTTTTTCACTTTATTATTATTATTATTTTTTTTTACTTAGCATACAAAATAGCGGTTTTGCTAAGACACATACATAATTATGCCTTGCTCATATTTGTTCCCCGTCCACTCCCTGCTGCCTTTCCTCCCCTCTTACTATTTTTTAATGAATTCCTCCTTTTCCCCCCATCCAGTACCTGGGTTGGAACCTACCTTTGAAATACATCTGCTACTGAGCTACATCCGAGACCAGCTGGGTTTTCTAAAGGACTCTTCTACCTGTTTTCCCAGGCTCTGGGCCACATACAAAAGGTCAACTTTGTCCTTATTCTGCTCCACCCAGCTGCTACTCGGATGCAGACGTGCAAAATTTCTAGCTCCCTGACCTTGGATTTGGGGTCCATCTAGACACAGAGTAGGCACTCCAGCTTGGTCTGAGAGAGCTCTGGTCTGGGCATAGGTCCTTGGCACTAGGGTCTAGGCCTTTGCCACACACACTATAGGGAGATCAGAAGCTGAACGACCTAGAAAGGCCAATAGCAAACAAGAATTGTGGGAGCAGGGTAAACTGAGGAATTTCAGGGGCATGTCTGTCTAAGAGTGATGCAGCTGCTGCCTCCAAGGCTGGCATGACCCGATAGACAAACTGACCTTCTGAGCTTCAAGTGCAACCCCAAGTCTGAATGTTCCTGGGAAAGCACCTCGTTTTTGACCATTTGCAATGAGTTTATTTGTTAACACACAGAACAGAACGGAGATGGATCCCGCACATTCCTGTCCTGTGGGGCAAGCTGTTTGTCAGAGAGTGTGCAGTGGTTCTGAGCATAGACTCAGCCATCAGATGGGCGTGGGGTCTACTTCTGGCTCCACCTTCATCACAGGTCGAATGAGATCAGCTGTGTTCAGGGTGGTGCGGCCCTAGACACATCTTCATTACAGGTATGCCTTTAGGGAGGTCATTGAACTCGACGTCTCCTGCTGAGGTCCTGGAAATGGTCGTTGTGACTGTTTCACTGAATGGTTGTTAGGAAAACTCTAGAACAGGAGCCGTGTACACGGTAGCACTGGCAGAGGCTTGGTTATGCTTTCTTATGTTTCCCTGGACTTGTGTAGCTTTGTGTTTCTCTGAGGGTCTGCCCGTTGTTCCCAAGACTGTCCTTATGGTTGTGCCAGGGAGACACACAAGCCGGGGGCTGGCTCTGGGACTTGAGGAAAGAATCAGACAGGAAGAGGAAACTGCAGACAGATCTGTATGGAATAACAGGAACACCGATCCAAGTATGCTCTGAAAGAGTCCGCAGCCACTGACCCAAACGCCACACGTCTCGGAAATAAGTCCTGGAATGGTGAGGTCCTACCCACAGGAAGATCACGCCTCAGTTACCTTCAGGCTGACTGAGGTCTGGGTGGACTGTCTGCCGGTGACATTCCCACTCTAGCTAGAGCTGGCATTAAAGTGAAGAAGGCCCAAGTGAGCTCAGAAGTTATTGGGGAGCCGAAGGCTGAGAAGGGATCCCCTATGGAGGACACTGGGATGGATGCAGTGAATGCTTAGAGCTTAGGTGGGGCCCTACTCAGTGTGGGAGGCGTTAGTACCACAGGTTGGAATTCTGGAGCAAGACCATCCATCCATGTCTTAGTCAAGGTCTCCTAGAGAGACAGTTGTTACAGAGTGAATATATATTAAAAGAATGTGTTAAATCAGCTTATGTTGCCGTAATGACAAGTCGTGTTACTCCTGAGAGGTTGAGAACTGGGTAGTTCCTTGGTCCTCAAGGCTGCGTGCCTCAGAAGTCGGGGTAGTCCCACACCGGCTGTCTCACTCTGGAGAGCCCAAGAACCTGCTACTTGCTCTGTCCATGAGGCTGAGCGGCTACACAGTCCGGATCTACTGCTAAAATCCTGGAGGCTCCTGGAGAGCAGCATCTCAATGGATGACAGAATCCTAGAAATGCTGGGTCAGGGGAGCAATCAGCTGCAGGAGAAAAAAAGGTACATTAACTCCAGGTGAGAGGGAAGGAGTGAGCAGAAGGGGGGCAGTCTTCCTTCTGCTGTACCCTCTTTCCACCTGACGGTGCCACCCTCAGTTGGGGTGGGTTTCCCGCATCAATTAAGACAAACAGGACAAGTCCCTGAACAAGTACCGCCCCCTCATAGACTCCGTTTCCTTGTCTGTGGAATGGGAATTAAAGAAGTCGCCGATTTGACAGGAGGCTCTACAGTTCGATAAGTCCATGCAAATGAAGCCCTTAGTGAGAAAACAGCTAACAGCATGGAGAATTGGAAATAGTCTTCTTTTGGTTGGGGTCTGGTGTGTGGATGGATCCCTCGAGCAACAGAAACATGGAATCCAAGTCAGCGTCAATTCCAGCATATCTGAACCATGCCCATGTCCTCAGCCTGACTCTCAGTTTGCTTTTCCCTCTAGGTTCCATAGTCAGTCTCTACTGCTCCTCCCAAGAGGTCCTCTGTCAGATTGTCAGAGGCGTCAGCCCTGAAGAGCCCAACAATGCCACCTTGATCACCTGGCAAGAGAGGGTCAGGAAGAGGTATGGCTTCTACATCGGTGTGGGCCTCGCCTTCCTCTCCTGTCTACTCATCGGCAGCAGCGTCATCCTTAAGAAGAAAGGCCTCATACGACTTGTGGCCACAGGGGCCACCAGGGCAGGTAGGCTTCTTGGGCAGGACGGGATGGGTGAGGGCAGCTAAGCCCTTAGTGATGACTTCCCTCCACAGGGACCCAGGCTGCAATCTGAGGATGGGCTCAGGTGGGCACTGGAGACTCACTGTCAACCCTGCTGAGACTCTCCACTGCCAATAGCTGGAAGCCTTCCTTTATAATCCAGTATTTCCTGAGAGTTCCATGATGTACGCATTAGAGTAAAGACACAGCAGAGCCCTGGGATGGAGAGTCAGACACTCCAGGCTTCATCTTAGCTTGGATTCTTACCAGCCTGTCCTGCAGGCAAGTCACAACTTCTCCTGTGAAATGGGATCACAAATGCCTCAGCCCACAGCATGTCAGACCCTCAGGTGCCCGTACACACACACACACACACACACACACACACACACACACACACACACAGCTGAACTGTGACACGGGCATTGAGTCTTGCTTGTTTGGAAGACTGGATGTGACTCACTGAAACAGTCCTCAGGAAAGGACATCACATGTAAAGGAATCCCCATCATTTATTACACGCCTGCCATGTACCAGGTGCAGTGTGAAACCTGAGGACACAGGGTCCCTGTGGTACATCTGGTCACGTGGGAGAAACAGACAGCCAACACAAAATCATCCTGTGGTGTGCTGAGTGCCTTCATGGGGAAGACACAGGGTTGCTAAGGAAATCTTCTGGAGTATGTAAAGCTCCGATCCGGGTGCCGAAGGGAAGTTTTCTGTAAAACTTGATTCTTACACTGCGACCTGAGTGATAAGGAGGTAGTAGGGAAAGGGGAGAGAGGACTACTCAGTGGCAGGAGCAGCCAGGGCCAAGGCTCGGAGGTGAGCCTGAGCTGGCTGTGGAACTGTAGACAATTCAGGAAGCCCAGAGAGTGCAGGGCAGGTGAGCTCAGCAAGGCCAGCTCAACAAGGGTCGTGGGAACTGGGCTGCAGAGTTCTGAGTGTGACTATTAAGTGGCTGACTGATGTTTTAGGCAGGGGAGTGACGGTCCCACTCATGATTTCCAAAGGGTCCCTGTTGCTAGGTAGAGAATGGATTAGAGTCCCCGAGTAGAACCAATGGAGTGGGTGAGAGGAGGAAATAGGACACTGGGAATGCAGACACATGGTAGATTCCAGAGCTAGTTTGGGGAGGTGGAACTCGCCGGCTTTGGTGCTTCCTGGCTCCCAGGGGAGGGGCAGAGGGAAGTCAAGGATGACTCAGGTTTCTGACTTGAGCAACTGGGAAGATGGTGGATGGTGCCATGTTCTGCAATGAATGCAGAGGGAGAAACAGGTTTTGGGAAGATGACATGTTCAAGTTTGGACCTGTTCATTGCCTGACTCTTTCCCATGAGACACTGCACTTTGGAAGCAGACCATCACAATTACAATGCTGGTTTCTTAACTGTTGTTAGTGGGGTTCTGGGCAAGAAGTGTATTTTTATATACCCCAATTCCCTCATCCATAAAATAGACAAAGAATGGTACCAATTTGGCCTGTGTGGTGGTGGTGCATGCCATCCGTCCTAGTTTTTATTTATTTCTGTGATAAAACACTATGAACAAAGCAGCTCTGGGAGGAAAGAGCCCATCGTGAAGGGAAGTTGGGGCCAGGAACCTGGAAGCAGGAACAGAAGCAGAGGCTATGGAGACAGGCTGCTTACTGGCTTGTTCCTCATGGCTAGCAAGCTCAGCCTGCTTGCTTTTTTGTTTTGTTTTGGTTTGGTTTGTTTTGGTTTGGTTTGTTTTGGTTTGGTTTGGTTTGGTTTGGTTTGGTTTGTTTTGGTTTGGTTTTTCAAGACAAGATTTCTCTGTGTAACAGCATTGGCTGTCCTGGAACTCGATTTGTAGACCAGGCTGGATCAGTCTGCTTTTTTATACAACCCTACTTTCCCAGGGATGGTATCAGCTACAGTGGGCTGGGCCCCCACATCAAACCTGTCAGAAAATACTCCATAGACTTAGCTACAGTCAGTCTGGTGGAGGCAATTCCACTCCTGAAGGCCCCTCTCCCCACATTACTGTAATCTGTCGGGTTGACAAAACACTAACCAGCACACCATCCCAGCAGAGATGGAGACAGAAGGACCATGAGGTCAAAGCCAGCTGAGGTTACATAGTCAACTCCAGATAGGATCTCTCTAACCTACATAGTGAGATCCCTCATACAAAACGGAATCAGGGAGAGGGGTTCAACAGTCCAGGGTAGAATGTGTCTATTGAGGTAGGGGAAATGCAGAAGATAAGCAGGTCACCTGCAATTACAAGTGATAAGAACCAGGAAGGAGAATGGCCATCTCAAGCGGAAATATTAGAAATGAGAGACCAGACTGGGCATCCAGGGGAAGCAGTAGAGACCTAGAGAGTGGGTGTGAATTCAGGCAAACACTAGAGCAGAGCATTCTGCACTCAGGGAGAAACTTGGGGCAGGAAAGAGCTAATCGTTCTTGAAGAGTATGAAGAGTACAACAGGGGTGTGTGCAGAGGTGGGCAGGACCAAGCCTGTCTCCATAAGGACTGGGACTTTATCTCAAGAGTAAATGGAAGACACTGAGCAGCTATGCACAGACAAGTGGTCAAATCTAATTTGCATATTTCAAAACCACTGGCTGCCATGAAAGGAACGACTTGCTGTGGGGTTAAGTGTAGCATCGTCACAGTAACTCCGGAACAAAGCTTTCTCCTGGCCAGACATGATGGACCAGGAGGTTGACAGTGGTGTGGATTCCCACCCGGGTACTTTTTGGTGACAGCATCAGTCATACAGACCAGATGCAGAAGGAGGGGAGAGAAGGGTCTCCGACCTCTGGATGTGTCGTTTCCCGAGTTTCATTGAACAAGTTGCAGGGGTTCGATGAATGTCAAGAGTCATTAGGGTACCTGTGAAAGATGCAAGAGATGTCAAGTGAATAGTTTAGATCCACAGTTGGATTCAGAAGACAAGTCCAAGTCACTAGTGCTAAACAGGGCGACTGTATATAGATGCTAAGAAGCAAGTCCTGGGGGGCAGTTAAGGGGGCAAAGGCAGAATCCCATGAAGTGTCACTGACTTCTAACTTTGTGTCTATTTCCTTCTGTAGTGAATGGAGGCTATGGCTACCTGAAGGACCCAATGTGGTGGGCTGGATTTGCTACCAGTAAGTGGCATCTTTTACCATTAAGAACAGTGATCTACTGACGGCTGGGATGGAGATGAAGGAAGGGCAGAGAGAATAGTTCTGTCTCTATTATAGACACTGAGAGCCCAAGGCCAACTTCCTTGGGAAAACCTTGTCCCTGCAGACGTCTTATGCTGAGAGGTCACTTTCTCAGCCAAAAGCAAGGCCTCTTCTATGAAGATAATGATGCAGGTGCAGAGGTGTAGGATGTAGCTCAGTTGGGAGGCCACTTGCCTAGCATGCACAAAGCCCTGGGTTCAATCCCAAGCACCACATAAAACAGGGATGGTAGAACCTGCCCATAATCACAGCACTCTGGAGGGGGAGGCAGCAGAAGCAGAAGTTCAAGGTCACCCTCAGTTATACAGCAAGTTCAAGGCCAGCTGGGATATATGAAACCCTGTCTCAGTTTTTTTGAATGGATACCAGTGTGTTGTTTCAGCTGCCACTGAAATACAGGGCACTGGTAGCACTGCCTCTTGGCCACAGTCTTGGGCCTCTATCTGGTAGACATTGGAAACCTTCGGCAGCTTCACTATACCAAGACAATTAAGAGCTTGACCCACTTAGAACATAGCTGGTCTGCTACTTTGTCTAGATTTGTACACTCATGCATTACCCCCACTTTCTACCTACCCTTCTGGCTATCAAAGCTTAAGTTTAAAAAATATTAGTAGTATTATTGCTATCATCATCATCATCATCATCATCATCATCAGTGTGATGTGTGTGTGTATGTGTGTGTGTGTGTGTGTGTGTGTGTGTGTGTGTGTGTGTCAGGAGGATGTTAGGCATCTTCCTCTAATGCTTTCCATTTTAGTTTTTAAAACAGGGTCTCTTACTGAACTGAAGTTCAGTTCACCATCTCTGCTAGGCTGACTGGCCAGTAACCTCGCAGAATCCACATATCTCCATCCCACCATGCTGGAGCTACAGGCACACTCAACCATGACTGGCTTTTACATGGGTTCTGGGGACTTGAACCCAGGTCCTCTTGCTTGCACAACATGTGTTCTTACCCACCAGGTCATCTCCCTAGTCCCCAAAGCCTAATTCTTTTAGATGGAAACTAACACTTCCTATCAATAATCTTCTAATTAAGGTTCGGTCCTTACCTTGGGCAGAGCTCTCCTACTGACCATCTGCCTTCACACAGGAGGCCCTGGCTGCTCTCTGCAGAAAAGAGAAGGAAAAGGTTCTTGTAGGCAAGAGCAGCCTAGAAACTCAGATGGAAAGTATTTTTGGCTCCCTGGTCATTGAGCCTCTCTTAAACCTCCTGTTGCTTCAGACGATTGTCTTAGATTAGTTTCTGTTGCTGTGATAAAACACTGACCCAAGGGTGATAAAACACTGACCCAAGGGAGGAAAGGGTTTATTTGGTGACTGTCCATCACCGGGGGACACCAATGCAGGAACTCAAGGCAGGAACTTGCCCAGGGATGGCACTGCCCACAGTGGCATGGGCTCTTCCACATCAATCCTCAAACAAGAACATGTCCCCGCAGGCTTTGCCTACAGGCCAATCTGACGGGTGCATTCTCTCAATTGAGGCTCCTCTGCTCAGATGACTCTTTAGCTTGACAGAAAAACTAACCCACACGACTGTCCACAGTTCCCTTACGAAAGAGTAGTCCATGGACCAAGCGGTACCCAAAGAATCCATAACTGTAATTGTTTCTTTATTTGATAACTGATTTTCTAGAACTTGCCTTAGAGAGATGAAAACACGAAAGCCCGTGAGACACACATCACGAGTGTGGACTGAAAGTGGACGGGCACACAAAAAACATGGCGGCTTCTCAGGTCACTGTGAGCTCAGGATTCGGGCCTTGCCACCTTTACAGGGGGAGAACTCAAGAGTCTGGGTCTGACCTTAACTCCAGGGAGACAGCATGTGGATGGATATTAAGGAGTGCTGGTCTTGGGTTGTAGGTCCTGTTGAACACTGACAGAAACCATCTCTGCCCAGACTCGTCTGGAATGGACGTGGTACTGTGGAGTCACACTGGCCTCTTTTCTCCTCTAATTCCCTAGTGTCTGCTGGAGAAGTCGCCAACTTCGGGGCCTATGCATTTGCACCTGCTACGGTTGTCACACCGCTGGGAGCACTGAGCGTCCTCATAAGGTCACTGTCCCCTCTTCTGCCACCTCTGGCTCTTTCCTGTTTTTGTTTTGTTGAGACCTGGATTTTCCAAAGTGGGAGCAGCTACAAGGACCCCCCAAACCAGTCCAAGCCCCCAAAAAGGGAACATGCTATTCAGAGCTTCAGGCCCTTGGACTGCTTCTGCCATGGGCCTCAGTTTCCCTCGATGAATTAAGAACATGAGCCTTAGTGTTCTTTTGTTTATAGTGTATATGGTGTCTATACACATGTGATTGTGTGCAGTTGTGTACACTGATACATGTGCATATGGATACAACTGTGTGTGAGCTGTCCATTGAGGACAGAGATTAGAGTTCGTTGTCTATCTTAATTAGTCTCTACATTATTATTATTATTATTATTATTATTATTATTATTATTATTTTGGTTTTTTGAGACAGGGTTTCTCTGTGTAGCTTTGCTCCTTTCCTGAATCTCGCTCTGTAGATCAGGCTGGCCTTGAACTCACAAAGATCCGCCTGCCTCTGCCTCCCGAGTGCGATTGCCACTACCGCCCGGCCCTTATTTTTTTTTAGACAATGTCTCTCACTGCCTGGAGCTCACTATTTGGTTAGGCTGGCTGCCCAATAAGCTCAGAAAGCCTCCAGTCTCTCGACTCCCCAGGACTAGGATTATAGGCACACATCACCACACCCGGCTTTTAGGTGGATGCAGAGGATTTGAACTCAACCCCTCATGCTTGCAGGGCAGGCACGTTACCAAATGAGCCACAACACTACCCGAGTACTAATCCATACTCAAACCTTAGTAGTGATGGATTCATAGGCCAGTCTCTTAGCCAAGTCTCAATTCATCCGTATGCAAAGTAGAATACTAAGGATACACACCCAGAGAGCCAAATGAGATAACACACAGAATGGATGTAGAACAAACTAGCTCCAAGCAACCATGGCTACAATATATAGAGGAAAACTATGCATGAAGTTGTCTGGATGTAATCTGTGTATTAACTCATTTCATCCTTACATTTGTGCCCAAGACTCAGAGAGATTAAGCACTTTGGCCAAGGTACTTTCCAGCAATCTCTACTTCTTGACCTATTTCTGTTCTTTGGGTGGACAGACAAACAGACAAACCCCTTCTTCCACTTGTATATGTCAGCATGAAGACCCTGTTGTTGGGCCAGGATCTACCTCATGCAGTATAATTCCAGGACCTAGGAGTTAACAGCCATGCTGTACTATGTTGCCTCTCAGTAAAGATTTTGCAAACAATGGTTTTAAAAATTAGGGATCTTAGAGCTGGTGATGTAGCTGAGAGGAGAGCACTTACCTGGTACGCCTGGGTTTGACTCTTAACATCCCTGAACAACCAAAACCAATAATACAATGAAGTCATTGATACTAAGCATTTGTGCCTCTTATCATCCTCCCCCTTCTGATTCCTCCCAAGCTATGAACTTGTACTTGTATAGGTACTTCTGCATGAGTCCTTAAGCCCATTTGAGGGATGCTGTCATTTAGGGGTTATCTCTGGAGCTCTGGTAAATCCCAGCCAACCTCAGCTAGCATCTATAATCTCTTCTGTGTTGTTTTTCCACTTGATGACAATTTTGCAATATTCATAGTTGTGAGACAAGTAGATTCCTCACTCTCAGTGCACAACTGGCCTGGCCACTGTTACTGCTAAGTTGAAAGAAGTGCTTCCCAAATCTGATGTGTTTGGTCCTGCCTCTGTAAATGCCATCAAAGTCTCTCAAATAGAACACTGTAGGTAAAATAGTTGGGACTTGCATCTCCGGGCTTGCTCAATTTACTTTCTTATATGCCCCAGGATCACCTGCCCAGGTATGGCACTGCCCACCAGGAGCTGAGCCGTTTCTTATCAATCATCAATCTAGAAAATGGCCCACAAGCTTGCCTATAGGCCAAGAGTTTTGGATGATACTTGGGTCTCAGGGCAGTCAATACATTTTTAGTGTGAACTAATGTCACCTTCATAAAGCAAGTGAGCTCATGGTTCATTCCCAGCCTGCCCAGTCCCCCCCCCCCTTTTCTTCCCTCATCTGGAGGATCAAACGGGAACAGAAATCATGTCACCAAGGAGCTGGAAGGATCTTGCTCAGTGAAGACCCTGGAAAGCATAAAGGTTCTCTTTAATGTAGAAGAAAAGTCCATCAGCTTTGCAATGAGATCAAAGTATCGTTCCAAACTTGCTTTTGCCACTTACCAGTTAAAGGACTTTGCTGAGTCATTTTAACTTCTACAAGCTCTGTTTTCTCGTCTGTAAATGGGGAGCAGTATATGTTAACCACAGAGTTGTCAGGCCAACTCTGACACAGCACCTATTAGGAAATGCATGCCCCAAGACACAGTGTCTGTAATTATCACTGTGGTGGTTGATAATGGCATATGCAAGTGAAAGAGAAATAGATTCTCTATGACCCAAGGAACAGACATGGGGCAAGGAATAGAAATGACCAGAAAATGCATTTGGAGTGAAGAAGTAGTGTGAACCTGCAATGCACTCATTTGGCTCGTTCCCTGCTGCCAGACGCACACCATACACCCAATGGTCGGAAAAACATCTCCTAGCGGTACTATGAGACAATACATTCAGTTGGTAGGGAGTCAGAGAAGAGTAGTTTGCAAGGCTCTTTTAACCTGTCTTCGGTTACTTTCTATTGCTGCGATGAGACACCATGACCAAAAGCAACTTGGGGAGGAAAGGATTTTTTGGGCTTACAAATGACAGTCCATCATGGGGGAAGTCAAGGCAGGAACTCAAGCCAGGAACTCAGAGGCAGAAACTGAAGCAGAAGCCACATTGGAGCTTGCTCCTCCTGGCTTGCTCAGTTTGCTTTCTTATACACCCCAAGACCACCTGCCCAAGAATGGGACTGCCTCCAGTGAGTGGTCTATGCTCACCCACATGCACCATCAATCAAGAAAATGCCTCACAGGCTTGTCAACAGGCCAATCTGATGGGGGCATTTGCTCAGCTGAGGCCACCTCTTCTCAGATGATTCTAGAATATGTCAAGTTGACAAATAACCCAGCCAGGACACAACCCTTTGGTTTGTGGATGGTTCCCATTGCAAAAATAAAAGAGATCCATGTGTAATTTGGCTCCTCCAGCACACAGTCCAACCCCTCTTAGAAATTTGTTTCTACTAAGTTTGGGGTTGGAGGGAAGGAATCTGGGAAGGCTTCTACAGAGAGGAGTGAATTTTAGACGTTGTTCCCCATAAGTGTCTACTCAGCCCCCAGGTGTCTTTTGGGGCACTAGAATAGGCCCTCCCACTCAATTCCTTTCTCCCATGCCCCTGTACAGTGCCATCTTCTCCTCCTATTGCCTGAGAGAGAGCCTGAATCTACTGGGGAAGCTGGGCTGTGTGATCTGTATGGCTGGCAGCACAGTGATGGTCATACATGCCCCCAAGGAGGAGAAGGTCACTACTGTTGCGGAGATGGCGTCCAAGATGAAAGATACAGGTAGGCGTCAAGAACGGGGCTTGCCAAAAACACTAGGGGGTGAATCGTGTGTGGACCATCTAATTGGGCTCTGTCCATCTCCATGCTGCCCCCTTGAGGAGAAGGTAAACAACAGACAGGAAGTTGGGCAGTACCCTTTAGCTTCCTGAATCCATGTAAACATATACCATTTATTGTTCATTGTGTGGAGCACTTCCCTAAATACACACATTTTTATTACAACAACATTTTATGTAAGAAAATGCATTATTTCATAAAACAGCTCTGCAAGGGGAAAAAACCCACTTTTGACCCTTTTTTTTTTCAAGTGGCTAAATTAAAGTCTTAGAGTTTAGTAAGTTGCATGAGTTATTAAAAGGTCTGAAGCTGAGACTAGAACCCACACATGTCAGACGATAAGTCTGGGGCCCTAGATCCTGTCTGCATCCTTTACTGAAAGATTTATGTCCCTCCTTCTCGAAGGGTTCGTCGTATTTGCCGTCCTTCTGGTGGTGTCCTGCCTCATCCTTATCTTCATTGTGGCCCCACGTTATGGGCAAAGAAATATCCTCATTTACATCATCATCTGCTCTGTGATTGGATCCTTCTCCGTGACGGCCGTCAAGGGTCTGGGGGTCACCATTAGGAACTTCTTCCAGGGCTTACCAGTTGTGCGGCACCCGCTGCCTTACATCCTGTCCCTCATCCTGGGACTTTCCATCATCATTCAGGTCAACTTCCTCAACAGGGCACTGGACATCTTTAACACCTCACTGGTCTTCCCTATCTACTATGTTTTCTTCACCACGGTGGTAGTGGCCACTTCCATCGTCCTCTTTAAGGAGTGGTATACCATGTCTGCTGTGGACATTGTGGGCACCCTGTCTGGCTTTGTCACCATTATCTTGGGTGTTTTCATGCTTCATGCTTTCAAAGATCTGGACATCAACCAAATCAGCTTGCCACACACGCATAAAAACACAACTCCAGCTCCCGCCCCAGAGCCCACGGTCATTAAACTAGAAGACAAGAACGTCCTTGTGGACAACATAGAACTTGCCAGCACACCATCCCCACAGCAGAAACCCAAAGTATTTATGATCCATTCTTAAAGCCTGGAATACATGGGTAAGAGGAGGCACCCAATGGTCCAGCCTGACCTCTCAAGTTCAAAACTACCAGGTTACTTTCAGCACATCTGTTGCCAAGGGCTATCTTTCCTTGAGATATTCATTTATACCTCACTGCTGTTCCTAGAAGAAGAAGAAATCCCTACCCATTGAGTAGGTGGCAGGACTTCCTAGAGATACAGCTTTGGTGACTAAATCCACTAGTTCCTGTTGGAGCCAGCAAGTGCTCAGAGCCTCTTCTGGTTCCCTCAGCACCATCCATCTCTATGTTGTTGGGGAAGAAGATAGAATTTGACCTGCTGAATGTAGCCCAGTTCGAGAACTGCCCTCAGGTCTTGGTCATCAGGAAATCCTTCACACCAATTGGCCTGTCAAGCTGGACTTCTCAGCCCTTAGTGCAAGAATGGAGCTTGTGAAGGACTGCAGAGCAATCTGTGCGCCTCACCATCCCAAGGTGCACACAGTAGGCGCCACGAAGCCTGGTGTTTCCTGAAGATCGAAGCAAGACCCCAGCTGACCTCCTTACTGTGAAAGCCACCTGATGTCTCAGGGAAGTTTCAACTAGTCCATTCTCCAAGCACTCCAGCCTGGAAGTCATATCTTGCTGTCCATGCCCCAAGTGGCACCACCACCCTTCCCTCTCTCTGTCCATCCCAGGGCACCAGTCACCGACACATGCACACTGTAACCTTAGAACTCAACAATGGCAGGGGATGCCTCCTAGCCCAGCTCCCTCCACTGGCCAAACCCGTGTTCACCTAGCCTTCTCTGGGAAGAGAACAGCACTGTGCTGTCACTCTGGAACTTAGCAGGATGTGACTTCCTTTGCATCAACAAGTTGACCATAATATGACTTGGGGAGGTGGGAGAGAGTGTGAGGAACAATGTCAATGTTGGCAGGATGGAGTCATGGCTGTCTGGAAACCTGGAAGTAATTTTTAGACTGACTCTAAGACCCAAACAAGAACCCAGGCCAAAAAAAATGTATGGGGAAATTTCTGAGCCGTAGCTAGTGGAATTGGCTTTGAATCTCAGTAACCAAGCAGGAGTGCAGGATTGGCACAGCCTTGTTGGCTCAACTGGAACTGAGTCTATCTCCACTGACAAACTAGCTGCCCACACTGGAAGCAGCATGCCACAACTCCTCTTCCATCACTTGTCCCAGGGGCCATCTTTGGTGACCTCACATTTGGCCAGAGGCATGCACAGAACAGCAGCTGAGGAGAGAATTGGGATCCTTTTCTTCCCAGCTTCTTCCAACTGTGAAAGGAAGGACCACAAGAGAGTGAAGTTAGGAGCTAGTGTGTGAGAAAGAGGGGAGACTTGATCTTCAGTACAGGTAGAGTCCTGTCAAGCTCCCTGCCTACTGCTGTGTTCACATCTGACCCCCTAAATACAACCACACCCATGTCAAACCCTTTCTAGCCTTGGGCAAGTCCTTAGGGCAGATCAACACTCTGGGCCCCTGTACCTTCCATGTCCAATCCCCAGTATTTGAATGAATGTGGATTTCTGACTGTAACTGAAATCAATGCAACACATTGAATCTTGGGTATGGCAGTGGACTGAGGGTTCTGAGAGCCTGGACTCTGGGCTCAAGAGTAAAGACTTCAGAGTGTGTTTACTTGACAAATGTCTTGATCTTCCTTGAACAAGGAGCAGATTCACACCACTGGTCCCTCTAACATGCTGGGAGGCCAGTCCCTGATGTCCGAAATGCCAAGTGAAGCCCTCCCGTGTCTTTCACACATCTGCCCTCACTCAAGTGGGGAAGGTTGCTGTTGGAATGGCTGCATTGAAGACCACACCTTAGTTAATGCCTGAGCCCTTATTAGGCACCAGGCATAGGAAAAAAGCTTATGTTATATATAGGATGCTTTCCCAGCATTCACATGAGGGTTCGATGAGGTAACTGTCTTAGTTAAGGTTTCTATTGCTGTGAAGAGACACCATGACCACAGCTACTCTTATAAAGGAAAACATTTAACTGGGGGCTGGCTTACAGGTTCGGAGGTTTAGTCCATTATCGTCAGGGTGGGAAGCATAGTGGCATGCAGGCAGACATGGTGCTGGAGAAGGAGCCAAGGGTTCTACATCTGGGTCCACAGGCAGCAGGATGAGAGAGTGAGCCACTGGGCCTGAAACTTCAAAGCCTGCCCTCAGTGACACACTTCTTCCAAGGAGATCACATCTACTCCAATAAGGCCACACCTCCAATAATGCTACTCCTTGAGTCTATGGGAGCCATTTTTATTCAGACCACCACAGTAACCCACATGAAGAAAAGTAGTACAAAGTACCTTGCATGGGCTAATCCCTCGGTGAGTATTCCTTCCTTCTGTGGATATTATTAGTCTTAGAAAACCCCAGAACTGAGGTCAGGCATAAATGAGTACGATGGTAAGGGATGAGGACGTCAGTAGTATGTGCTGTTTTCACACAGGCCCAGGAAATCTGCAGTGCACACAGCCTGGCCCTCCTCCACCTGCCCACCCAGCCCAAGAGACCCTCACTAAGTGTCCCCTTCCTTAAAACACACCCCCTAGTAAGGAGAGAGGGTAACAGAGTGTCCCAGATGCCTTCTAGAGGCAATAATGTAAGAAGAACATACTAGAATCTCAAGGTCATTAAAGCTTTTGATGATCCACGATCTAATGAAGCCAGACCATCTTCTGCACAGCAATAGCAAGCAATCCTCTCTACTGGTCATGGGGAAACCTAGGGCGTGGCTTCACAATGGCTCAGGTCATGTCCTCATTTGAAGACCTGCGGTCTCTAGGAGACCTCTTTCTGAGAAGTACGTCACGTGTCTTAAGTGGTCTAAGCAGTGAGATAAAGAAATGACACGTACACCAAAGAGCTGTCCAAACAGATATCATTTCCTAATGACAATTCGTTTTAATTAAATACAAACAAGGAGAAAACAAAAACAAAAAAATAACAAAACAAGGCACCACGGCCCATTCAAGTATTTTGCATAGATGTACAAATATTGTAAACAATCAATAGGAGGATAAGAGGGGAGAGGACTATTTCCTGTGAACAATCTCCCAAATAAAAAGAAAATTCACATTTGCCCTGGATCCCAGATGCAGGCGTACACACAGTCGGACAAGAGGACCCTGGGAACATAACTTTGGGGTATTGGGCTTGGAGTCTATAGACCTCTAGTAGGTGTCCCTAGGGAAGGGGCACCTTTCCAGTTGGTGTTCCCTGGCTTGTATGTGGAGTCCTCTGGGGCTGTCATTACATGCATTTGACAAAGTAACTAACTTTAGAATGTGCCTCCAATTTTAAGAATACAAATCTCACACTCGCTTTGTCAAATAAGCAAATTAACTGAATTGAGGGGAGAGGCTGTGGAAACGGTTTCCTGGAGAGTGACAGGGACTGCTGCATGGCAGGGAATATCAGACCTCCAAATCCACAATGTCTCGGAGCAGGGGTAGAAAAGGGCTTTTTCTCTTATAGGTGGAAGTCACCAAGGCTAAATGGAACAGAAAGCAGCAAGCAGGAAGTTGCAACTTGGAAGGGATTAGAGACCCGAGGTTTACAGGTCAGAAATGGCTTTAGGGTTCTGAAGTTGGCAAACAGCTAATTTAGCTTCTAAGAACATTTTACAACCTGGGCTGGGGATGTATCTCAGTTGGTAGAGTATTTGCCTAGATGCTCATGAAGGTCCAGGTCTGAACCCAGGACCACATAAACCAAAAGGCTTGAACCAAGGACCACATAAACCAAAGGATCTGAGCCCAGGACCACATAAACCAAAAGGCTTGAACCCAGGACCACATAAACCAGCTGTGATGGTACACTCCTGCAGTCCTAGAAAGCACTCAGGAATTCAAAGGCCATCTTGGCTTTTTAGTGAGTTGAAGGCTAACCTGGGGATACATGAGATCCCGTCTCAAATAATTTTGTTTTTGGAGACAGGGTTTCTCTGTGTGGCCCTGGATGTCCTGGAACTCACTTTGTAGACCAGGCTGGCCTCCAATTCAGAGATCCTCCTGCCTCTGTTGGGACTAAAGGTGTGTACCACCACACCCAGCTACAAACTGAACTCTGAACTTCCCTCAGCCCACCAGAGCCTTGGCTTTGACCTACCCCAGTGTTCGCTAACATCTCTACAGTGGCTGGGTACAGAACAGCTATTTCTAGTCCTGTTCACTTTCTATGCACAAGAAAAGGTCTTTTCAGCCTTGGATGCCCACACACTTGGGGCAGCTTGATCAAAGTATTCCATTGCAACCACTCCCTCCTCGCCCTGTGGTAATAATTTTTCCCCTCCTAAGTGGCAAACAATCTTTAGGGACAAACTCTGTCCTTGAGGTCTAGATCTGTCTGTATGCAACACTTCACGGTGCAGAAGGGAAGGGGTTCCCACCTGTGGCCGCCTCCCCGGCCTTTGGATAACAGAGGCGGGTATGAAGTTGTAAATAAGAGTAGCGGCCAACCTCCCTACCAAATTAAAAAATTCTGCCATCTTCCTGTTCACAGTATAGTTTTATGGGATAGAGGTGGTATCAAAGCAATGAAATAAGAAAAAGAAAAACAGGAAATGGTCACCAAAGAGCAAGGAAATGGGTCTTTGTTCTGGTATGGCTCAAGGGACAGAAGGCTTGAGGTTCAGAAGGCTCATGTTGAGACTGTTGCTGTGGTACTTGCTGTCACTCAGAGCCTCCCACCTTCTGAGCTGAGGGAGAATATCTAGGAGGTACAGGGTTGGGTTTAAAAGGAAACGGTGTTTCTAACTTTGGGGCGAGAGTCAGGGTGTTTTGAGGACCCCATCTGTAATCACTGGTCATTTGGTGTGGCACTTAATGGAAGGCTGTCAGATGGCGGAAAATGGACACCTAGGCCCAGTGGCCTTCTGCATCATGGTTCAGGGAGTCAGGGTGTGAACAGCATAGTCACCCTGAGGAGAAAGGTGTTTTCCTGAGCTCTTTCTACCCCTAGCCATGCACCCCACATTTCCCACAATTCCAAGAGCACGAGTCCAGAGCTTACTCTGTGAATGCTATAAGGAGGCTCTGAGGCGATAAAGAGGAGTCAACATCTTGCCTCCTCCTCAGGGAGGTTTCCAAGCGCTAACAACTGCTTAATGCGGTGGCGGGAAGGCCCCTAGCAGACCTTCAGGACCGCTATCCAGCACCTTTTGGGGAATGGAAGATGGCCTCTCAGAGGCCAAGACCAGCAAATGTGTAGGAACTGCCCTTACTAGCAGAGCACCAAGACGTCCTTCTGAGCTCCAGGCAAGATGGGGTCCACCCAAGTCCTATCCCCACCTTCCCAGAGCTCTTTCCATGAGGATCACATATAGGCAGTAACCAGAAGAGAACCAATGGACATGCGTGATAAAACCCTGGTTAAAGAGAATCTGGGACCACCCCTGTCCAGATCGGGTTCGCCATGGCTGTTGACAGCTTCCAAAGAGGTCAACTACCTGTTCAGAGTCAACAGTCCCACCTCAGAGCTAACCACTAGGGAGGAGCTGCTGCCCCTGTGTCCTGTCCTAATAACTGGGGTTCCAAACATATCTGTCCCCTTAGTATACCTGTGTCTGCCCTGGAGAACTTCACCTAGGATATAGGTCAGAAATAAGGAGGGGACCCCTTATCCTGCTTGAGGCCAAAAAACACAATTACATGTAGAGCTGGTTCACACACTCTCTCCTCTCTCTCTCTCCTCTCTCTCTCCTCTCTCTCCTCTCTCTCTCTCTCTCTCTCTCTCTCTCTCTCTCTCTCTCTCTCTCTCTTTCTCTCTCTCCCACCCCCCCAAGCCCGCTCTGCTCAATGCTCTCGAGATCCAGTGCAGGAAGTCCAGTGCCTACCCCGTGAGGCAGGATCCTGATTTGTCGGTCACAAGCATATGGTCACCAGCAAGTCAGGATTGCTGTGGTTCACCACCAAAGCACCATAGGATAGGGAGGTTGGAAGAGGAAGAGAAGGGGACACATGGAACAATGGGGATGTACAACTGGAGATTCTAGCAACCTTTGGCATCACGGCTCAGAGGGGACATAGGCTGACCACTCCCCACTGCTGTCTACACTGCCTACAAATAGTACCTGTCTGAGTCAGAGAGTGACCCGTGTAAATATGGGAATGAGGATGTGCAGGGTGGCAGGGGAGGGGAGCGTGGCTTGTCACATGCAGCCATATAACCAGAAAGAGGCACCTTGACCAAGCCCTGGGGCAGGGATGCAACAGTGGCTTCCACAGTCCCTAAAAGCTAAGGGACAGGTAAGACCCAGCATCTGTGTAGCCGGGGATCCCAGAGGCAGGCCAGTCAACAGAAGCATGGGACCTGGATGGATGCCTTCTCCAAGCTCGGCACAGAAAGAGGACCCCCC
>CABHPP010132572.1:9790-43913 GCA_902168425.1 Peromyscus attwateri | reverse complement strand
TGTGTGTGTGTGTGTGTGTGTGTGTGTGTGTAAACAAAAATAAAGATATAGATCTCATATGTATTCCATTTAGTGTTTCCTACATGTGTTTGGAGTTGACCCCTTGTTACACCTATATCTCAGAGAATGTCTTAGAAGAGTATCACTCAATGACTCTGACTTACTTGAAATGCAAATGACTTTGTGTGGACCACCTTATTCACTCTCAGAGACCCTGAGGCATTTGGTGGGAAAATGCATCCCATGTTCCATGTTCTGACACTTACTACTAACAAAAGCCTGTTATTAGATTTCTTTTGATAAAGGGAACATTTGATTGGATAGGTCCTGGGATTTAATGAGGGTAAACTGCTTGAGTGTAGCTCTTGTACGTGCCAAATTATAAGACCTCTTACAGATATTGGTATAACAATCCTGCAGAGGTCATTATTTTAGCTCATACTTGTACCCAGGCAAAGCAAGTCTAGGCTCATCCTTCTCATGGGCTTTTCTTTAAACTATCTGGTCTAGTGGAACAAGCAGACTGACTGCACCATCTCATTCATACCAACTTTGAAATAAAATGTTCATGAAAAAATGAGTTTCTCCAGCCCTATGCTTTTCAACAAGTAGATATGGACTACATTTTCTGATTGCTTTGTTATAATTTGTATTAGTGCATTTAATTTCCCTCACTTGTATAATACTTATCACACTATCATATCATATGTGCATTATCTGCATCTTTGCTCCTCCTTTTTATCACTTCACTATTAATTCCTTTGTGTTTACTAACTTTAACTCTCTACTTTATCATAAACTATTTCTGTTCCTTATTTTTCCACCCATGTTGAGGGTATAGTTATGTTTCATTTATAATGTATTTTAGAAGTTTGTCTGTTCTTCATTTTGTGTTGTGTGATATTTTCTTTGTGTTCTGACAAATAAAGCTTGTCTGGAGATCAGAGGGAGGAGCTAGCCACTAGTTAACCATAGAAGCTGGGAGGTGGTGGTCTATGCTTTTAATCTCAGCATTTGGATGGTTGAGGAAATAGAGAAAAATAAAATACAAGCCTGGTTGTGCTGTGGGATGTTCTGTATGGCAAATGTGTTGCTAAGAAAACACTGATTGGCCAGTGGCTAGGCAGGAAGTATAGGCAGTATAACAGAGAGAATTAAAAGAACAGGAAGGCAGAGGGAGTCACTGCCAGCCACCACCAGGACAAGCAGCATGTGAAGATGCTGGTAAGCCATGAGTCATGTGGCAAGGTATAGATTTATAGAAATGGATTAATTTAAGATATAAGAACAGTTAGCAAGAAGCCTGCCATGGCCATACAGTTTGTAAGCAATATAAGTCTCTGTGTTTACTTGGTTGGGTCTGAGCGGCTGTGGGACTGGCAGGTGAAAGAGATTTATCCTGACCGTGGGCCAGGCAGGAAAACTCTAGCAACAAATGGCGCCAGAACGTGGGGCAGGAATTTCCACTTAAAACCTGAGAAAGCGTAAAAAGAAGATTCTAAAATGGAGCTAAAACAGCTTCCTAGTTGTCTTTGTCAAGTTAGCCGCAGCCTGCGGGCTTGAGCTACTGTATGGCGGGTTCCTGGCATGCATGTTTGACCTTCAGTATGGCGGGAATGAGGCGTCTGCAAGTGGCACATTAAGCTGTGTGGTGGATTTAGCCTTTGCTAGTACAAAACAAAAAAAGAGGTTTCTGGGCTAAACGCTGCTTTGATAGAAGCATAGAGCCACGAAGGCTCCCAGAGCTGACGGTAAAGTATCACCGCCATATTGGGAAGCTGAGGTGGGCAGAGCCAGCAGCCACCGCACAGAGCCGTTTCAGTCTTAGAATGCTGCAGTTTAAAGTAACAGGTTAACAATAAGACAGATTCAGATGGAACACGACTTTAAATGCTTTAAAATGTGTGTAAAAAAATATGTAGGCTTGAAAGAGACAAAAAAGGTGATATATACAGTTATATAAAGAAATAGATAGTTTTTAAAAATAAAGTCTTTAAAGAGACAGTAAAGGTAATATAAAAATGAGCCATGTAAAGATGGATAGATATTACACAGAGAATCTGGATTGTGTTGTCTTTGGGATTTTTAACTGCAGAAAAACATTTGATAGTAAAAGCTGTTGAGTTAAACCAATATGTATATTTTAAAGGTACCTTGACTTCAAAATTTGGATGTAAGGATATGTTACTTTGGAAAGGAAGCTCTGATTTTGTTTCCACAGAAAGCCAGAGGCTATGGATTTGTTCCAGATTAAGATACATCAGGTTTGACCAGCCAAGACCACCTGAAAGGTCTCCGATGACACCATGGCTCAGATGATCCAACATCCAGAACCGTTTCAAGACAACTGGCTCAGACGATACACTCTCACAGACTACTCCATAATTCTAAAATTTTCTTTGTGTCCCCATAAGATACAGCGCCCCCCTCCAGCAGAAAGCAGTAAGAGAAGCTATGCCCAAATTCCCAAATTATATGTAATTTACTTTAAGGTTAAAACCTTCCTTTTTGAAAAAAAAAAGGGGGGGGGGGAAGTGCTGTGGGATGTTCTGTATGGCAAATATGTTGCTAAGAAAACACTGATTGGCCAGTGGCTAGGCAGGAAATATAGGCGGGACTAACAGAGAGAATTAAAAGAACAGGAAGGCAGAGGGAGTCACTGCCAGCCACCACCAGGACAAGCAGCATGTGAAGATGCCGGTAAGCCATGAGCCACGTGGCAAGGTATAGATTTATAGAAATGGATTAATTTAAGATATAAGAACAGTTAGCAAGA
Source organism: Peromyscus attwateri (assembly GCA_902168425.1). NCBI lineage: Eukaryota > Metazoa > Chordata > Mammalia > Rodentia > Cricetidae > Peromyscus > Peromyscus attwateri. The sequence goes on along the minus strand of CABHPP010132572.1, from coordinate 41,137 downwards.
AGCCTGCCATGGCCATACAGTTTGTAAGCAATATAAGTCTCTGTGTTTACTTGGTTGGGTCTGAGCGGCTGTTGATTTTTTAAGACCTCTGTGGTACAATTAAGAGTTAAAAATAAATCTATTCAGTTTTGATAGAAGGAGCGAGATAAAGCCTAAAGTATAGAAAATATCTGCAGTGAAATTATAGTAGAAAATTTACCAAATCTAAGAACATACATGGGCATAGAAATCCTGGCAATACTTAGAAAATTGAACAAATATCACTAGAAAAGAAATTATCCATATGATATCGTAGTTAAAATGCTGAAGCTGTAAAGGAAAGCATATCAAAAGCTACAAAAGAGAGGAGTTAAGTTACTTATAACAAGCTAATAGAACAACTTACATTTCTCTGCAGATTATGGAAAAATCAAATGGAAAAAGTGTAAGGAAAGAAATCATACAGGTCAGAGCTAAATTAAAACTCAGGACCTGGCAGATTCTCTGCTGAACTATTCAAAGATGAATTAATACCAGTGTTTCTCAAATTAGTACATAAATCAGAAAAAGGGAGGGCGGCAAGATGGCACAGTGGGTGAAGATGTTTGCTGGCAATCCTCATAACCTGAGTTAGATCCCTGGAGACCCCATGGTGAAAGAGAAAGCCTATCATAATAGTTGATTTCTTACCTCCATGGAACACACACATGCACTGCACATGTGCGCATGTGCACTCACACAAACACACACACACACACACACACACACACACACACACACACACACACACCAGTTAAGAGAAAATAAGAAAGTGATTGAAAGTTGTGGCCAAATATATTTTAAGACAGTGTTATGTTACCAAATCCAAAAAAGGGCAAACAAAAAGTTTTTTAAATAAAAGTAAATTATACACCCATTGAAAATTTCCTTCATTGTGATATTTTATTTGTACGTTAATAAATAAAGCTTGCCTGGATATCAGGGGGAAAAGGCCAGCCAAAGTCAGGCAGCACATGCCCTTAATCCCATCACTTAGCAGGCATCGTCTCTGTATGTTCAAGACCATACTAGGGAACAGAGCCAATCCTGGTGACACACTCCTTTAATCCCAGTACCAACCATAGAGACCTAGAGGTCTGTACAGACAGACAGTGACAAGGAAGTGAGGTAGCTGGGCTAAGAGCCAATGAGAGGGCAGAAAAGCAAGGCATATAAAGGTGTGGGTAGACAGGAAGTAGCTCACATTTGGAAGCTGCAGAGCTGGTGAGGTAAGGTTGGCTGGTGGCTATTCCTATTTCCCTGATCTCTCTAAGACTTTCACCCCTATATTTGGCTCCACGTTTATAATTTAATAAGACCATTTAGAAATTTGTCTACACTTCATGAATATAGAAAATCCTTTAATAAATTATGTGGAAGGCATTTTAAAAATTATGTTACAAATATTCTACATTATGACTAACTTGGTTAATAGAAGGAATGCAAGGAAGTTCCACATATACAAACTCAATTATGACACCATTCTTGGGGAAATATGGTCAAACATGTACTCATCCCAGTCAGGGTCCCAATGACAATCCAAAGTAAGAATATCTCTGAAGTGCAACTTTCTGAATCAATTTGTTGTTGTTATTTGGTTTTGGTTTTGTTTCTTTTCTTTTTTTTTTTTTTAGCAGTAAATCACTTAACATCTTACTCCTCTGCTACTCCCATGCATTGAATTTCTGCCTTATCAGCTGTTATCCTAGCCAATGCATAGTGCTACTCTACCTATAGGTTCCTTAGCCACACTTTGAGAAGTTAGTTCAAAAGCTACTACGATCAGTATACATGAATACTGTAGATAAGTTACTGGGACTTTCCTTGACAGAATTAACATTCTTAATTATACCTTCCTTTCTTCCCAAGTACTTCTCTCTCTTAATGCTTGTACTTAATATCTGTCTCCAAACACCCTTTACTACATTCTAACTCTTATGCTTACCGTCTTGTCCTGAAATTTTTCTCTGTAGCAAAGTCACAAATCTGCTTTTAATCTGAATGAAAGTCAATAAAAGATTAAGGGAAGCCTGTGAATGGTATCATGGAAAAATGCCTTTGTCACCATTGCCTCTGAAAGAACCAAGTACAAGAAACAACATTGACTAATCTTCTAGAGCTATTTAATTATCAACAATGATGCCAAAGTATATATTAAAAATTAAAAAAAGAGCCGGGCGGTGGTGGCGCACGCCTTTAATCCCAGCACTCGGGAGGCAGAGCCAGGAGGATCTCTGTGAGTTTGAGGCCAGCCTGGTCTCCAAAGCGAGTTCTAGGAAAAGCGCAAAGCTGCACAGAGAAACCCTGTCTCGAAAAACCAAAAAAAAAAAAAAAAAAAAATTAAAAAAAGAAACAAAACAAACAAACAAAAACCAGAAAGGGCCAAACTCTTAGTAAGTTTTCTAGGAAAAAAATCACATATTAAAGAATGAGACTGGACCCTTGTCTTTCATGCTAGACAGAAATGAACTCAGAATTCAGCAGGGATTTGTGAACTACTTAGGTAAAACACTTAGAGATGGGAGCATGAGTGATAATTTTCTGAATAGGGCATCACTAGTATGGGAAAACTGAAGTAAGAATTGACCAATGAGATTGAATCAAGTTAAAAAGTTTCTGCATAATATAAGAAATAATTATTACAGTAAATAAATGAGTCAAAGAACAGGAGAATGTCCTTGCAATCAACTCACATGACAAGTGATTGTTATCCAAAATATGTACAAAACAAAAACAAAGTAAGACCCAAATACTATGAGTGATAAATGTAGAGAGGACAATGATCATATACTTTAAGAGTGACATACAAATGGCCAATATGCGCATTAAAAATACAGGATCTTTATTCATTAGAGAAGTAAGTCAAACTACAGAGATTTCATGCCACTCCCTAAAGAATGGAAACTGAAAATAACAAATAATGATGAGGAAATGAGAAAAAGGGGGCCTTCTCTGCTTCTGGTGGGAATTAGTCAAGCCATTGTAGGAAGTGTGTAGGGAAGTGTCTTAGTAAAGGTTTCTATTGCTGTGATTAAATACTGACCATTACCAAAATGGAGGTGAAAGGATTTATTTCAACTTACAACTAAGGCTACTACATCACTGAGAGAAGGAACTAAGAGCAGGAATCCAAGGCAGGAACCTTTAGGCAGGAACTGAAGCAGAGGCCTTGGAAGAACACTGTTACTGGCTTGCTTCTCATGGCTTTCTTCAGCCTGCTTGCATATAGCAACCAGAAGTAACAGTCCAGGAGTAGCACTGTCCAGAGTCATTAGTGCCCTCCCACTTCAATGCTTCATCAAGAAAATTCACCACAGGCTTGTTCAAAGGCCAATCAGGTAGAAGCAATTTCTCTGTTGAGGTTCTGTCTTCACAAGACTCTAGCTTGTGTCAAGTGACATAAAACTAGCTAGTACAATTGACTCTTTGTGCACTTGACACAAAACATATCACTGTATCACTGTTCAACTACAACCTTTCTAATCTTATTTTTCTTCAGGAATAACACGTTAAATTTAATATCAAAGCATGAGATATTCCAAATTTTAAAAGTCCCGTATTTGTTTAAATTCCAAATGCTTTAAAAGTTCAGTGTCTTTAAAACATTGAAAATATCCAAAGCCTCCCCAAAAGTTCAATTCCTCTAAATTATCTAAATTGTTGTTCTAAATTATCCAAAGTCTACCTAAAATTCCAAAGTGTCTTAACTAAGGGCTCCTGAAAATTAGGAGGAAAAAGTTGAATACTTCTTACTCCAAAGAGGAAGAACCACGGCAGAGTTATAGTCAAACCAAACCAAAACTGATGTTGCATGGAATAAAAGGTTTGGTGTTTGATGTCTGGGGTCCAGTCATAATGCTCTATGTTCCACAAGGCCTCGGTCACTTCTCTGACTCTGCCCTCTGCAGCACATGTGGCTTGTCTCATGGGCACAGGCTGGCACCTCTGCATGGCTGTTGCTTTCCTTGGTAGTCATCTTGTGGTACTGGCATGATCAAAATACTGGGGTCTTCACTGCAACTGTGCTGTACTTTTACCATTATACTCTTCTAGGCCTTTTTTTTTTCAGGGACTCTAGTCCTGACACATGATGCCAACCCTCACCTTCTCTCCATTACCTCTTTAGGAGCTTCTACTACAACTGAGGCTTAATCTTCACAAATGGCTCCTCTGAGTTTCTTAGAGCACCAAGCCTTAGCTGCTCTCCTTGACCTTTCCAGGCTTTTAAAACCAGCACCACCTATGAAACTTACATGGTACTCAGTTCAGTCAGCTCTTGTATGCTCTGAAACACAGCTTCTTTGTACTGACCCTGTGGAAACATGACCCACAAGATTTGTCTTCCAAGAAACTGGTCTCTTGTTAGTTATAGGTGATTCTTCAACTCCATTTGACCAAAACTACATATTGTTAATCAAAAAAATATCACATAAGTGGCTTTGATAGAGTCTCTGCTACTTTCTGAAATGTAACTAGCCTGGCTTCTGTGGTCTTGTCGCAGCCTGAGTTCAGGTCCTGAGATGGGGAAGGAGCCCTCAGTGCAATGAAATGAATTGTCTGACCACCAGATGAGTTTCACACAAGTGGTCATCCCTGAATAACTCAAGACATCTTTATTTATACTTCAAAAGCAAGCATGCTTTTCCATACTGAGATGCATTTCCCATCCTCCAACATTAGCCTCCAGCAAAAACAAATATGCAAAACATTTTTTTCCCAACTTTTACATCAAAACATCTTTTAAACCAAAAACAGCACTTGTCATTTTGCTAGCTTTGCCAAATATGGAGCCAGGTATATCCATACATAAGTAAAAGGTGATAAACATAGAAAATCATTTTCAAGAACAAGAATATCATTCAAAATTTAACAAAGCATATTTAGAGTAATAGAAGTGAATTACCTCTGATCCTGTCAGCACTGAGTCAGGACAGCTCCTGGGGTCTGGAGTGACAGCTGATATCCCCAGACAAGAAACCAAAGAAGCATCAGCCTCCAAAGAATTTTAGGGGAAAGTAGTTGAGAAAAAAAAAAAATGAGGTTTGCAGGAATGATAACATCTGTTCCATACATGGCTGACAAAGTGACATTAAAAATGGCCAACAGAATCAACAATATTATGAGAGAGAAGAAAGTGTGACAGGCCTCACGGTCCCACCAGTATTCTGCCCTGTCCTGAAGTACACTGGTCCTTGCTGAATGAGAGCGATTGTCACCCTGGGCTTCTTCCTATAATCAAGCCCATAGTTCCTGATGGTAAGGGGTCAAAGGCATGTAACAGGAGAGTCAGAGGTCAGTACACCACTGTGACAGTGGAACGGAGGTCTAGTCCAGTGCTCCCCGGGGTTGTCTGGCACAGACAGAAGACTGAGTCAGGGGAAAATGGATTTACTGAATTGGTGGTTGGGATGGTTTGAGGGGTCTGGTGTTGGAATTTGTCTCAGTTTCCTGAAGGAGGGACTTGAGGAGAAATAACAAGACCATGGCTAGTGGAAGGCCAAACTGATATCAAAGCAACCAAAGCCAAAAACAGAGGAAGGAGAGACCTCACCGCCTTGATCAACTACAAGATGCTCTGCTCCAGAAGCCAGTGCTTTTATCTGACTCCAGCTGGGCGGTGGAGCTTGATGTTCTGAATGAATTGAAAGATGAGACAGAAGTGAAGGTACAAAAGGATCCTCAGACCAATCATCTACAGGCTCTTCTGGCATCGATTGAGGAGGACTTGGTTCTGGACCCATGCGTCTGTGACTGGTAGGCAGAAACAGAGGAGTTGTCACTGTGTGTCACCAGATGATCTGGAATCCAGATGGGTGGGTCAGTGTCATGGGGAAAAACACAAGCCTACTCTCTTCTGGAAGTTAAGTGTGGGCTCAAATATGAGCCACAAAGAAACATCACTCCCCCCGCCCCTGTAATATTATGTTTTAAATCTTATAATGACAAGTGTAGCTGCAGGTTTTTCTGTGTCCCACCTGGTCTGTGGTCAGGACAGATCTCTCACCCACAGTCCCACAGCCTTTTATATAATAATCACACAGAGGCTTAATATTAATTATAATTGCTTGGTCATTTGCTCAGGCTTATTGCTGACTAGTTCTTATTCTTAAATTAACCCATAATTCTTATCTATGTTTCGCCATGTGTCTTGGTACCTTTTTTCAGTTCTGCCTTCATATCTTGCTTCCTCTGTGTCTGGTTGGTGACTCTTGACTCAGCCTTCCTCTTCCCAGAATTATTCTTGTCTGCTTATCCCACCTATACTTCCTGCCTGGCTACTGGACAATCAGCATTTTATTTATCAACTTATCAGAGCAACACACATTCACAGCATCCAGAATGACATTCCACAGCATTCACCTTTTCTGTCTGATCAAAAAGGAAGGCTTCAACTTTAACATAGTAAAATTACATATAATAGAACAGTTATCAAGCACGAATTATAGTTATAATATCTAGTCTATTTGTATTTGACAAAATTAAAGAAAATATTCTATCTATCCTATATTTGTGAGTCTAAAATTCATATCTAATTAATTTTTTTATCATATAAATATCTAGTCTTCAACTACATCAAAGACTTCAGAAGGATATAATACTGCCTAAGTAAGTAAGTGCATTGTAAGCAACTTCCAAAAATTTAGAATGAAAGAGACAGCTGTCTTCCTGGATTGTCACCCAAAGTTCCTCTGCAACCTTGGGGCATCCATCTTCAGCCTCTAGGCCTAAATTTTTTAGTCGCTTCTCCCTGTGTCCTGTAGAATATCTGGTAGTCTCCTCCATGAAGCAGGAACCTGAAGGACCATCTCACCTTGTTTTGGCAAAATTTAGTGGTCTTTTTTCCATGGGTCCTGCATGTCCAGTCGACACAACATTTTGTCAAGAAGTCCAGGGAAGAACAGTTTCTTGCCCAAATAGCTAACTTTTGCCACAAGGAAAGCAAACTCCATAATGAGTTTCTTCAGTGCCCATTATCTTTCCTAAAGTAGATTGGTGCTGCCAGAAGTAGACTAGTCTCAATGTCCAGAAAGTCAAAGTTTTTAAAACATTTTAAATGCCATATTCTGTAGGTCTCTGAAGTGTTGAATATTACCTATCTAATTGAAGTATATCTATGTATATCTAGAAAACTTAACTAATATGACTATAAGTTTGATTATCATGGATGACTAATTGTTAATCTGTATTTCTTAATTATCCATTACAATTTAAATGACTTACATAAACATAATACCTTAAACGAGAGTAGAAATATACATACAGTATAACAAATTAATTTTAAATTTATAATAAACTAAAATCTATAGCCATATAAAACATTTTATACAAGTTCTTGCTCTTTAAAAGTAGACTTAATCATCTACCCTCTCATCCTATCATATCTATATCCTATATTTCCATATCATATCCCATATCCCCTTTTTTCTTTAGAAAGATATTGACAATGACCAATAACAATTTGTAACCAATCTCTAAACAAAGACAAATATCCATAATCCAGGTTTTGAGAATATGGGCATAGTTTTCTAGGCTACTTTCTGCTCATAGGGGGTGCTGGTAGTCTTATGGGGATCCTGAGAAAATTCAAGATAATGGTCAAGTCCTGGGAGACTGGCTATAACCTTTGTTGATAGGTACCATCTGTTAAGGTTCAGGAGGTCTGGCTTGATCAAATCTGATCCATCTTAACCTGGAACAAATCCATAGCCTCTTGCTTCCTGTGGAAACAAAAACAGAGCCTCCTTTCCAAAGCAACATATCCTTAGATCGAAATTTTGAAGTCAAAATACCTTTAAAATATACATATTGGTTTGACTGAGCAGCCTTTACAATCAAATGTCTTTGGGCAGTTAAAAATATCAAAGTCAACACAATCCAGATTCTCTGTGTAATATCCATCTTAATGTGACTTATTTCTCATATTACCTTCACTGTTTCATTAAAGACTTTATTTTTTAAAACCATTTTTATATAACTGTATTCGTTTTCTTCTCTCTTCCAAGCTTACGTACACTTTTACACATATTGTAAACCATTTAAAGTCTTGTTCCAACAGAATCTGCCTTATTGTGAATCTACTGCTTTATACTGAAGCATGACTAGGACTGAAATGGCAGCTTTGGCTGCTGGCTCTGCCCACCTCAGCTTTAGAACATGGCAGAACTATGTTTACTGCCATGTCTGGGAACCACGGTCACTGTCAACTCTAGGAAACCGTGGGTCTACGCTTCCATCCAGTAGCTTGTAGCTTGTAGCCCAAAAACCTTTTCCTTTTATTTTATTTTATTTTTTTTGACTATACTAGCAAAAGCTAAATTCACCATGCAGTGTACTGAGAGGCTTGCAAATGCCTTTGTGTACTGCGGCAGGAATCTGCCATGCAGCAGGTCAAGACCACATGCCACAAACCCACCATACTGTAGCTCAAGCCTGCAGATTGTGGCTGGCCTGAGAGACACACTAGGAAGCTGTTTTTAGCCCCTTTTAGAATCCTGTTGTTTTTTTTTAAGCTTTTTCATGTTTTTGGTGGAAATTCTTGCTACCACGTTGAGCACCAAATGTAGCTGGAAGTTTTTCTGTGTCCCACCTGGTCTGTGGTCAGGACAAATCTCTCACCCGCAGTCCCACAGCCTTTTATAAAATAATCACACAGAGGCCTAATATTAATTATAACTGTTGGCCATTTGTTCAGGCTTATTACTGACTAGCTTTTACCCTTAAATTAATCCATAATTCTTTTCTATGTTTAGCCACGTGGCTTAGTAACCTTTTTCAGTTCTGCCTTCACATCTTGCTTCCCCTGTGTCTGGTTGGTGACTCCTGACTCAGCCTTCCTCGTCCCAGAATTCTCCTTATCTGCTTATCCCACCTATATTTCCTGCCTGGCTACTGGCCAATCAGCATTTTATTTATCAACCAATCAGAGCAACACACATTCACAGCATCCAGAATGACATCCCACAGTAGACAGGAAAATGGTGGTATGAGTGGGAAAAGGAGCAGTTTCGATGGATGTGTGGGAACAAGCGAGGCATCTAACAGGGATCTGTGTAAAGGTGGTGGTGCATGCCTTTAACCCCAGTACTTGGGAGGCAGAGGCAGGCGGATCTTTGTGAGTGCAAGGCCAGCCTGGTCTACAGAGCAAGACCCAGGAAAGGCGGAAAGCTACACAGAGAAACCCTGTCTCAAAAAACCAAAAAAAAAAAAAAAAAAAAAAAAAAAAAAAAAAAATTGTTCATGTAACAGTTTTATAACTGAGAATTCAGCTTTTAATTCTACCGTTTGAGATGAGGATTCCCCTGTCTAAAATGATATTCGGTTCCCACCCTCACCCCGACCCCCATAACACAGACTGCTGTATAGTTAGAGGGAACATCTGGTAAACATAAACCTCGCTGGAGGGGATAGAGGTTTGACCTTGAAAGTCAAGGGAAAAATAAAAAGGCTTGAGACTTAGCAAAATATGACAATGGAGAGGCTGCGAGGTGAGAAAGTTTCAAGAGGGAGCTAAGAGGCGCTGTAAGGAAGTAGAGTGGGTAACAAGAATTTCAATCCGGTGCCTCTCCAAAGGGACTGAAAGACTTATCAAAAAGAAAACATCCGAAATCGTGGAGGAAAGATGTCCCTTTCCCTGTGATAGGGGCCCGGTAAGGCGAAAGGAAGCTTCCAGGCGTACCTGAGTGATTTTAAGGGCGCTCCATAGTGACACCTACCCAACAGGAGGGGTGAGATGAGTGCTTAGAATGGGAAGAGGAGAAAACAGCTGTAGAGGTGAGGTAAAGGCCCGCCCCACCACCTCTGACTCCCCTTTGCTTTCCCAGAAAAAGATTGGCATGGTACTAATTTCAAATACTCAAATAATGGAACATGAATTTAGAAATAAAAAAACTGACCGTAATGATCACGACCACGATGGCAGAGTATACTTCTCCAGGCTGGATGAATCAAGCAGAAATATAAAGTAAGAAACACACAATAGTGTGAAATAAAATAAAACCCTCTTGGTGTTTGAGGGCTTAAATGTGATCATTATACTAAGATGAAAGATTTGACACAACTATGAGGTAAACCATTCTATTAAGAAAAGAAAAAAAAACTTTCTTTTACTCAACATCAGAAAATTTTGGGCATTTGAAGGTGCCTAGAAATTCTACCCTTTGTCTAGAGAAACCAGGTCAGATGGAGCTAGTCAGGAATTCTGAGAAAAACATTAAGTCTTTAAAGACTCTGTGGCAGGACACACTTAAAGGGGCCCTACTTGGAACGAATCTCAAATCCATCACTAGCATCATGCCACCTCTTGGTCTGATATCAGCACCCCAGTTTGCATGTAAAGTCTCACTGGGAGTATCTGAGGCACAGTAGTACTCCGTAGTACAGTGTCTCAAAGCTTCCACTACTGGGTCATCTCCAAACCCAGCATCCCTCTAGGACACTTGAGACACTTTCTATTAGAGCCTAGCTACCACACGGGAGGGAAAGCCAAAGTCCCGCTGGGCTATGCAAAAGGCTAACTAACCAGCTCAGGCTTCCTGGATCATGAGTCACTGTTTACTAGATTGTCACCACTGCTGTCTGGGTCATTTTCCCTTAACATTCCCTCCTCAGTTTTCCCGAGTGTGCTCTGGGATTTTTACTAAATTTCTATACCGAGAAAAATTGCAGGTTCCTTGCCTAAGTTTTATATTATACATAAATAACTTCTTTTCTGAGACCAACCCTACCCACACTCACAGCTAAAGATGAATAAGTAAAATTGTTCTGAGTGCGGGGATTAAAGAAGGGGTAGGGGATGGCCTTTTGGAATTTCCAGTTTAGTATCCAGGACCTGGCTTAACACCATAGACACTGTCAGCAAGGCTTCTTTGGTTAGTTTCAGCCAAGCAGCTGCTCCAAGCCATTTTCCCACACCTATAACCATTTGGCAAGTTAACTGTCCCCGCTCCCCTCTCAGTGAATCAGTCTGCTAGTGGGCCTGGTGCGCCGTGGTAGCAAATCCCACTGGCTCCCTGTTATGTTTCCCAGAGGGTCTTGGAGTGATTTACAGGCAGGCACTGTAGGGAGGACAATCAGAATTGTGATGCTTTGCTGCTTCCCTAGAACCTGAATGGGATAACAAGGGTATTCCCTCGTGAGGAGAGGGAAGAAGAGGGCTCTGGACACACATGGGCTCTATATCACCTGCCAGGGCCTGTCTAAGCACATACCAAGTAAGCCCATGGGAGGCCTGCCTCTTTCTGAACAGAGAGGAGGACTGGATGGGGAGGAGGTAGAATGGGGGACTGGGAGAGGAAACTGTGGTCAGTATGTAAAATAAGTGAAAAAAATGTTAATTAAACAAAAAAATACTGGAAGAAGTATGTCCTTTTCTAGATCTTCTATATACTAATTCTTAATATCTATTACTACTGTATCCCATATTTCTATGTCTAAAGGTTCCTGACCAGTGGTAACATCAATTCCTCCCTTAATTATATGTTTAATAATATTAATACTTAGGGCTACCTCTTTAGAATCACACTGTCTCATGCTTACCAAAACAGGGCACTCACTTCTTAAAAGTTCTTGGTTTCCTGTCCTGCCTATGGCCAGGGACTCTCCAGGCCTGTAGCTCCCTTCCAGATCCTATCCTCTTCAGTCCCAATACATAACTTCTTCAGGTTCCTGTTCCAACACCACTCTGGTGATGTCCTGCCACAGTCTGAGTTCAGGTTCTGAGATGGGGAAGGAGCCCCAGGGCAAAGAACTGAATTGTCTGACCACCAGATGAGTTTCACACAAGTGGTCAGTCCTGAATAACTCAAGCCATCTTTGTTTATACTTCAAAAACAAGCATGTTCTTCCATACTAACAGACATGGTTTTTTTTTCCCACTCTCCTATCTTAACCTCCAGCAAAAACAAATATGTCATATACGTTTTTTTCCCCCAACTTTTACATAAAAATATCTTTTAAACCAAAAACAACACTTAACATTTTGCTAAATGGCCAAATATCCAGCCAGGTACATCCAGTCTTTACAAAAGTAAAAGGTGATAAACATAGGCACACATTTTCAAGAACAACAATATTGTTCAAACTTAACAAAGCATATTTACAGAAATAGGGGTGAATTGCCTCTGATCTTGTCAGCACTGAATCAGGACAGCTCTCAGGGTCTGAAGTGACAGCTGGCATCCCCAGACAAGAAGGCTGAGAAACATCAGCTCCCAAAGAATTTTTGGGGAAAATATCCAAGGGAAAAACGTGGGGCTCCCAGGAATGATCACATCTATCCCAATACACAGTAAGGAAGAAAAGAGTGTGCAGGCCTTGTGGTCCCAGCAGAATTGTGTGCTTTCTCGAAGTCCACTGGTCCTTACAGAGTCAGACTGTCCCCATGGACTTTGCCTCACCTGGAGACTTATTGGACAAACACTCATATACTGGTCTAAAACTAGGCCACATGGCTCCCAACACCAGGCCTCCTTTTTCTGTGCCTCTTTCAGTATTCTTGTCTTTTCTCACTCCCTCCCTCTCACTACAATAGTTCATTAAGATTTCACAGCCCAAAATTCCAAATTCCTTCCACAACTCTCTCTCAAAATGTGGTCAGGTTGGTCACAGCAATATACCATGATGTGGTACCAATTTCTGTTTAGGTAGAGTTTACAGTGCTGTGATAAAACACTCACCAAATGCAACATGTTGAGGAAAGTGTTTATCTCAGCTTAGAACTCTCAGACAACACATCATCACTGGGGAGTGTTCAGTTCAGAATTCAAGGCAGGAACCTAGAGGCAGGAACTGAAATAGAAGCCGTGGAAAAATGATTCTTATTGATTTGTTTGTTCTAGCTTGCTCAGTCTGCTTTCTTATGGCACCCAGGATCACCAGCCCAGGGATTGCACTGCCCAGAGGGAGCTGAGCCCTCTCACATCAATCATCAATCATGAAAATGTCCCTTATTATCTCCCATGGGTCATTTTGGTGAGCGCATTTTCTCAATTGAAGTTCCCTCTTCCCAAACAACTCTAGCTGTGTCAAGTTGACATAAAACTAGTCAGCACAGGAGGGTCTTGAAGATTTCCAAATAGAGGTACCATGTAAATTAGTTGTATGATTTATGGGTTTATATATCCAAAGAACCAACATTAACTTACTATGGAGATGCCTATGTACAAATATCTATTGTGCTCCTCTTCACTGTAATCAAACATGATTATTGAACATGTTATTGCAGTAGCCTAGGCAAACATCAGCGCATTAATAAATCAAGAAATATGCTATGTATACACAATGGAGTCTCATTCAATACTAGATAAGAATAGAATTGTTTTAGTTGCAGAAGACAGGCTAAAACTGTATTAGCCAATAAATAATGTTTCAAAACACAACAGAGAGGACATTGAAATAACAGAGGGACTTGTGGGACATGAAACTCTGGAGAAGGTTGTGGACTCTTTGGGGGGGAAAGGATAACAGGGGGCATAATTATGACTAAGTACATTCTCTGCTTTTATAAAAATATGTCAATGAAACCTATTATTTTATAATACTGACAAATGCTCATAAAGTCCCAAACAAAGGTTATATTTGACGTATTTTTTCAATCATCCACTTTCCTATTTCATTATTATCTCAAAATATTTTGTCATGAATGAAAAAACTTCAAAGTTTTTATTGTTACTTTACTGAATGGACACTTCCAAAGTAAGATTAAATAATTGTATTTTCTTGTCATACATAAAGGTCACAGAAGATACCTGTTAAAAGCAAGGTGGAGTTCTCTAGTGTTGTTGACTATATTTATCCAACCTTATTTGGAAGCTAGCATACTAGAGATAGAATACATTAAATTAGCACAAAGTAGCACGAGCCATTAGTCCAATATGCTTTGTGAAATGGAGAAGAGGGTGCTAAGACATAGACATATATGTGAATGCCATAATCCAAAGAGGTAGAGAGTAGAGTACTTTGAGTTACAATAATGATATATTTTACTCTAAAGGACTATGGATTTATGGACACCTAGATTTCAGACGCTTGAGCACCTAGAGTTTAAAGCACATGGATTTATATTGTTTTAAGCCCCTTAGATTATCTACTTAAGAAACTAAATCTACTTAAGAAACTAAATAATGCTTTTCATTATTAACATCACTCATTTTTTATTTATTATTCTGTATGTTATTAAATAGAATACATTCATCTATCCCAGTTCTAGTCATTATAAAACACAGAAATGTAAAATGTGGTATATGGTTCCTTAGAGCGATCTAATTGATGCTTTAAATCTCAGTGAAAATGAATGTTCACGATAAACATCACAATAGCTTCCTATATTGGAAATTACTTACAGCAAACAGAACTCTGTAAGTCAGGGTAGGAAAATAACTCACATACTCTCCATGAATCCAAATTTAAATTGTCATTCAAAGAAATAATAATAAGACTTTCAGGAAGAATGAAATTAGAGCAGTATTCTCATAACTGCCAAAGACTTGATTTCTCAAAATCACCAACCCAGTTCAGTGTCACAGAAGAGCCATATTTTCAAGTAGTGGGAAATGGTCCTGCAGGAGAGGTAGAGACTTTGCAGAGTGTCTGAAAGAAACAGAAGATTAAATCTTCTTCAAAGGACAGCCATTGTAGATTTTTGAACATTATTCTAAAGAAAGAACCTGAAAGAGATTAATCCAGAGATTGTGTGTAAAATTAATTAGAGTTGGAGAGAGAATAGAGTCACAGTAAAAGAGCCAGGGAGAGACTCTGATGCTATTTTAGAAAACTGGTTAAGGAATTGAGACCACTGACATTAGGGACTTAAATGAATGCTCCTGACCTATAGGATCAGCTACAGTTTCCCCATTCCACTTGAGATTCTGATTTCTCTATTGCAGTTTAATTTTCCTCTTTCATCTCCAGTGGATTTGAGCCATGGCATCTATTTTAGGTATCTTTTCACTGACAATGAAGGATCTCTGCTTCACCTTGGAAGACCTTGAGTAAACTTTGCCTGTTAAACACAGTTAAGATCTAGGACATATGAACATATTTATAACTTTATATACCAAAATTATGGTTTGTGAGAGTGTCAAGCCTAAAATTTTCTGCAGTGTTCTTTAATTTGGCTGAGTTAATTTTGTTGGCTACAGTAAATTCTTCACCAAATAAGTAGTTGAGAGTGATCTAGCTAAAAGACTGAGATAGATAAATAATGTTTCCTGGATGCAAAAAAAAAAAAAAAAACAAAACATTGAATTGGGCCTCACTTCTCTGAAATTTCTCTTTTAGAAAATATATCTACTTTATGTTCAAAAGCCAAGGGTATTTCTGATGGCATAATGGATTAATTTTTAAGACTGTTTGGTCTGATAATTCAATTTAGGTATAAGTTTATATGTGTAGTTTGAATTGTTACTCAATTGTATACACAGTATTAAAGGGTATTTTTTTCTGTGAAGAACTGTATTGAAAGTTCACAATTTGCATTTAAAAACAGTAAATTACTTAGTTATTTTATTTTTTAATAAAAATGATGAAATTAATTTTTCTATAAATATATAAGTTCATATTAATGGTTCTTTTAATTGTGTATGAAAATAGCTTAGGGAAGAGATATTTGAATTGAAATGACAGATTCTGAATATTGTGTCTTCATTTGAGAGAAATTTAAATGAACAGAAAAAAGAAAACCGTTAAAACAATAAAATGATTTATTATTCTTAATAATATCATGAGCTGAACAAGAACAGCAACAGACATGCTATGGGGGATGGGAGAAGTCCATGACACCTCCACCCAACACAAAGAACTAGAGACAATAAGGATAAGATATATTCTAAAGAAAAGTTAAGGAAATTAAAAGATATTAATTTCTGATAATTCTTAGAATGAAATTTAACTGTATAGCTATTGATTTAAAAAATCCTTATCAGTTGCTGCAAAATCAGCCAAAAATGTTCATATTGTAAATATTACTGCATGATGAACTATACATTTCTGTTAGTAAATTTACTCTATCACTTACTGTCTTAGTCTTCAAAAAGTATCATGAATGTTTCAACAATACAATTTTATCAGAGAAAATCATTTGGTAAACTTTAAATATTCTAATTGTACAAATATATAGTATTAAAATAATTATTTTAAATAATTAGAAATTATTAAATTATATTTTTTCTGCTCTGTCATGTAAGATTTATTCTCATCAATTTTATTTAAGAAACAGCAAAAACATAGCCCAGTGATGAAGTTTTTCTATTTTTGTGGTAAAAATATCATATAACTTCATCACAGATTGTATTGTTATTAAAACTGGTAAATATAACTAGACTATTTCTTTTACTAGAACATAAAACACTTGAAAGAAGAGGTTTTAACATTTTTACTAGACGACTGGATTGATGCCATTTTACAAAGGTGATGTCTGGGTAGGAGTTTAATGAGTAACAGTGAAATGAAGCCCTGAAATATTTATGTAATTTATTATTTACTTATTGTCTTAAAGTAGCTTCAATAGAGAGACATTAATCTTTCTAATTTAAATTAAATTAATATATTGCCATCTTTGAACTTTAAAATTATGAATTTATTTTTTAAAATAATATTAGTTCATTTATCTTGTAGAGTCTTTCTTTTTTTTCTTTTATTGAAAACAATTTTTTTCCTCACATAATACATCCCAATTATGGTAATCCCTCCTTCCACTCCTCCCAGTTCCTTCTCACCTTCTCTCTGGATCCACTCCTTGTCTATCTCCCATTAGAAAATGAACAGGCTTCTAAGGGATAATAATAAAATAAAATAAAATAAAATAAAATAAAATAAAATAAAATAAGCTACCATATAGGAATTGGATTAAACAAACAAACAGAAGAAAAATAGTCCAGAGAAGGTACAAGAATTAGAGATGCACTTGTTTGCACACTAAAGAATTTCATAAATAAAAAACAAAACTAATAGGAAATTGTAATATATATGCAGAGGACCTGGCATAGACCCTTTCAGGCACTGTGCATGCTGCTTCAGTCCCTGTGAGTTCTTATGAGCTTTGTTCAGGTTTATTTAGAGGGCCTTGTTTTCTTGGTGTCCTTCATTCCCTCTGGTTCTTATACTCTTCCTTCTCCTCTGCTGCAGGGTTCCCTGAGCTCAGAAGGGAGGGATTTGATGGAGACATCCCATTTAGTGTTTTGTTTCAAGCTCTCTTACTCTCTAGATAATGTCTTGTACTGGGTCTCTGAATTTGTTTCCATCTTTGGCAGAAAGAACCTTCTTTAGGGTTAATCTTAAGTAATTTTCCATGATGATCCCTTCAGGAATGGATTTCAAAATTCACCCTTCTCATTAGAATTTGATTTGCAACTCTTTTTCTTTAAACATGACAGTTTTCATAAGATTATATTATCAAATTATTCTGTAGAAGATTTTTGAATGTTAAAATGTTTTTATGATACCTTGATGGTATTGTGGAGTAATATCTTATTTTGATTCACAACATGGGAATATCTAGGAAATTCATGGGAAAAAAAAGAAAATTTTCTGTGATTACTTGTGTCAATGATATATAAATAGCTTAAGTTAAATTATGATACTTGGGTTGACAATGTTTTCCCCAAGTGTCCTCGACTATTTAACAAAATACCCAGTGTAGGGTATTGGAAACCTCTCTTTCAGTTAGTGTTCAGTGTCCAAGAGACCCCAAAACAATATAGACGATTGCCATTGCCCTTGGTTACCTCCCAGAACTTGAAGGTAAAACCGTATTGCTGAAGGTACCTCACTTTTTTTTTTAATTGTGAAGGCACAAGACATTGAAGAATTGAGCTAAAACTTATTTGACCAGCTGTAAAACCTATAAAATCACACCAATGACCTGTACCAACAGATATACCAAAGCGTGTATATTGGCACTTATATTTTAGGAGTAAACAATAACTACTTTAGCCCTAGTAAATAAGAGGGTGTTTAAGCCTTGTACTGCAAACTACAATCTAACCAACTACCTGTGATTGTTGAGGTCATTAAGCCTGGAGGAAATTCCAGTACTGCCATATTAATAAATAAGTATAATTCCTAACTGTGTTCTAAATACACATCTATCCAGAGGTAAATATATCTAGGTCTTCCCATTAATCAAAGAAGCTTCCTTTTTATAGCAGATGGAGATTATCACAGAAATCCACACCTGGTCAACATACATAGAACAGCTGACTATTGGGTGCACATTTCCAGTTGATACACCTACATCAGAATCCCTATACCTAAGGCTCAGGGAAGATTTTCTCAATGCATACCAATTATTCTGCTCATATTCCCAGTTATATCCCTCCTATTAATTCTTCTTGTTTTAATTTTTTCTCCTGATAGTTCATTTCATTTTAACTAGAAAAAGGAAAGAAAAGAACTATGTTAGAATATAAGGATTCTGGGTAGACATTTCTCTTTTCTAGATTCCAGAGTTATGTTTTATTACATGTTTGATATGTCATCAATAGTATTAGCATGAATGCTTAAGTTTTATATTATTTACATGTGAATTTATTTTATTCCATCATTCACATAGTAGGTAAAATTCTCCTTTTGTGCACATCCTATTATGTAGTTTGTCCTCTGAATCCTTCTTAGATTTTCAGACATCTCCATTTAAAACCGAGCTTATATAGACATGTCCATGTATTTTAAAACATTCATTTACTGTGGATTTGGACTGTCCTAATGTCCTACTTCACATTAGCATTTCACACTGCCACAGTTCACTAGCCCTTTTATAAAATTGCTTTTTCTCTCATACTATATTATTTTCTACAGGACAAATGATAATTAGTTTAGCAAATGGCTAGGTCAGACTTCTTCTGGAAGACATACTGAACATATCTTCTAAGGCAGTACTTGACAATGAAGGGAGTAATACTCAAAACAGCAGCATTTTGAAATATTTTTTACTTGAGTTGCCTACAGAAGAGCTGTGTTTTATATTGAAGCAGAGAACCCAGAGCAAGGTGATTGTATTCTCTTCTAAAGGAGACTGCAATTAGGACAAAGGAAGGAGCTAGAGACTCAGAGATCTGAAGTTGAATTCTGGCTTTGTACCTTAAGCAATGGATATGTAATAGACATGGTGAAGAGCGAAGACAGAGATAGGCATCGTTCATTACCCCTCTACTGGGCTGCTGAAGTTGAACTAAACAAATGGTGGCATATCATTATATAATGTAGAATCGTGCAGGTGGTGCATATTTGCAGGATGATTTCAAAGCAAGATTTTGGCCTCCACATGAAATAAAAAAAAAAATTAGACGATTGCTAACCAAGGTATCTAAGTATTGTTTGTATGTTTCTGGATTTTATTGCAATTATTGGAGCTAGAAATACAGCTTTGTGCACCTCAAGCTGAAGGACAAGATCAGTTCTAAAGTAACCTTTGGTATAACATGTTTAAGGATAGCACTTTTATGCCCGTATCTCATATAAAGTACTGCAACACCACTGCCACCCTCACCCTCCTTTTTAAATGAGTTAAATAGGAATTCCAAGGAATGTGTAGGAGAATAGCAAACATAAGTTTAGTACTTTTAATTTTACTTAACTTGATGTGCATAGTGACAGGAAGAGTCTAAGCCATGAAAGGGAATGGATTTGCTCATTAGTTTGGTAACAAGAATGTATGCAGTAGGAACTGTACAAATGAAAATGAAACGTGCTCTTTACTTCCTTGCTGTGTGGTGTGTTTTCCACACAGACAGCCCTATGAAAATAGCATCAGCCCTCTAAGTCATTGTATTGTAGGGTGTAGAGAATGTATGTTAAAGAAATGGAATCCTGAGCTAAAATTACAAATATACAAGTATTTGTAATATTTATTCAAAAATTTATCTGTATATTTATTCATATATACAGATAAGATCATCACAGAGAGTATAGTTCTTACAGCCCTCTCCTGTTTGTATGGTTCAAACAGATGACGTGTTGTACTCCTAGGGAATGCTGAAATGTAAAGAAAATGGCAAATCAAGATTGAAAACACTAATTAGAAGACAGCATAATAAAATACTATAGTGAAGAAAATAAATACTATTTGGTTTGAGTAGACAAGGTTTATGATTAAATAACTCCATCTGGCATCTTTGTAAAAATTTGACCCGAAAGACTACAAATTTGAACTCCTAAAAGTAACTCAAAGTCAAAATTATGGTGAGACTATAGAATGATCTCAGCCTCCATTATAGTATTTGGTGTGTGTGGCAAGTGTGCATACCTGTATAAATTATACATGGATTACTCTCAGCTGAGTACATATTACTCTCCAGAGATTTTTCTGGTACCTAGTTCCAGAAGGTAACTTACCAATTCATCTTGAGGCAACCTGTGATCACATTTGTACAGCCATAAATTCATTTTGCCTATTGTTGATCTTCATATAGATAGCATAAAGTTTGTACTTTTAAAAACATGCTAGTTTGGCAAAATATATATACAACTGTGTCCTTAGTGGAAGTGGGTTCTGATTTGTCAGCTCCCTAGACAATCCTGATTATGTTTTATCTCAGAGCTAATAAATCAAAGGTTTATAGTTATTTTCTTATAAGTTCTTTGGTTGCCAGAATCAGCTGAACACTGGCTGCTTCTTAGAGATCTGGATAGTAGTTTTGAAGGTGTTTGTCTCCAAGTGTATCCATTTGTTTTCCCAAGCCTTTCCTCCACTTACATAATCAGGTAGCTTATAGTTGCTTCTAGAGTTTTAATTGCTATATTATATCAATATGGTTATTTGCTTTCTTTGATCTCATATTATTTTTACTAGTTTCTAAATTAAGTTCCTTCTTTAAATATATAAAGATATATATTTTCCCCCAAATTTGATTAATTCAATCTTAAAGGCATATCAATCTTTGCTGTAAAGGAACACAACACACTTACCAATCCCACTGTTTATATTGGATAACACTGCAAGTAAATGCAACAAATTCTTACATCCTAAGCCATCTAGAGGCCTGGATCTCCTCTAATGCAATGAGATTCAATTCACTCTACAGTGATTACTCTCCATTTTAGGCTGAGAGACTCAAAACCAAATGAAGTAATAGACTATAGAGTCTTCACCCAATGTTACTCCTATTAATACCTCACATTTCACCCATAAGACACTCCATTTGTTTAACATCAAATTAGGAGAAGAACCACATGTCCAGAGGAGAGTTCTTTAAGATAATTATAGATCATTGATTTAAAGAGAAAAATGATAACCCTGCAATACTGGTTATACAATGATGTAATTATCCCAACCCTGCAAACCAGATGCTACCAGAAGCATTTCCTTATTTTCAGTTAGGACTCAGGTTTCCTCATGAACGGCAGGATACCTTCAATTCTATTTTAAAATGCCAAGTCCAGCAAACCGGTTTCTTATCATGTAGTCTTTAAGTAAATTTGAAAATTTATAAATAAATCACCCCTAGCATTTATCTAATCAGATTTTTTTCAGCAAATCCTTCTGTATGTAACAGAGGGAAGACAGTGAACCAAACATAGCGAACCCCTTAACCGCATGGGTTGCATAGTCACAGAGGAGGAAAATGATTCAAAATTATACCAATTACTGTGCATATGATAGTCCACTAAGATTGAAAATCACTAAGCCAAATAATCTGATGACTACCTAATTTTTGATGTCTCTATCCAAGGAAGTAGATTTAGCTATCTGTTTGGATAGTTTAGCAAAATAATGTTGTAATCTGTCAGAGAAATTATGCTGGCAAATTCCATTTTTACTGTTCCAAACACTATTATAGGAAGTTGATTGATTGGTATATTTAGTAAGATTGAAAACCTTCACAAAATTTTGTTTTCAAAACTAAAATTAAATGACATCTTCATTCCTTCAACGATATCTATCATTTCAGTCCCATTACAAATTACTGCTGATGGAGCAGTTCTAACATCCGGTATGCAGCTCAAGAAGAAATAAAATTAAAAATTTTACTGCAATATCATGTTTTATAAAGAAGAAACTGAAGGAAAAGAAACAGTGATACTATCGCAGAGGTGACTACTGAAATAAATAGACAATAAATGCATTAAATTGTAAGTTTATTTTTTAAAAAAGGAATATACTAGGATTTTAAAGTCATGGCAATATAAACCAAATGTCAGTGAATTTTTAAAATAATTTTAACAAAGCATTTTTAAATTAAATTTTGCATGCATGTGTTCCGCTTTATAGATCTCCCATGCATATAAAGGCAACAAAGGACTCAAAACTTTAAGTAATATTTAGAATATACCATCTTCTCATGTCAGCTGCTTGCCACGCATAAAATCGGAATACTCACCATGACTTGGCAGTTACCCACTGACCGAGCATTCGGAACATGAGGAGGCAGCAGTCCAGCTCTGTTTGTTTGCCTTTGGTTCAGCAGTCTGTTCCTGCAGTGATTTCCAAATGGTATACATGCTCGAAGGTCAAGCTCTTCTTGGTCCAGGGATTTAGAACCTGAAGTACATATTAGAAAATCCAAACCTGGCATCCTTAGAGGAATGTGGGACATAACCTTATTTGGACAGTATTATCCCCAGATGATCAACTCCTATTCTAACTCAAAAAAACACAACAACAACAAACAAACATGAGAAAAAAGATATCAGTTATGTTGGGAATATAGACAAAACATACAAACTCACCTAGAAGTGTCAATGCTATGGGTATATAATAAAATATGAGTTGTTGGAAATATATTTTTCTTTCAATTATTTTGATATATGTAAGTAACTTACAAGATTAGCAAAGATTATGGTTTTTAATATTAGAAGTGTTGTGTGTGTGTTTGTGTGTGTGTATGTTTGTGTGTGTGTGTGTTTGTGTGTGTGTATGTGTGCGTGTGTGTGTGTGTGTGTGTGTTTGTTTGTGTGTGTTTGTGTGTGTGTGTGTGTGTGTTTGTGTGTGTGTGTGTGTGTTTGTGTGTGTGTGTGTGTGTGTGTTTAAATGTGTATGTATAAATGACGGATGCATTTTACATAGAACCTGAGTAGGGCTGATACACAGGATGGCAGCAACTGTGGATGAGCTGAGATGGAGCGCATCCATAGCATCCCAATCATCTGACAGTCACTCAGGGTCTCTCGATTGCCAGCGGGAGCTGAGACTTGCCAAGGAGCCAGATGCTCTCATAGCTTTTCATCACAGAGTAATTTCTCTCCCAAGAACAAAAACATACAAGTACAAGGATAGCATTATTTTTCCTATGCATTCTAAACATTTTTATTCCTTTTTTATTCTGGTAAAAATGAATGTAAATGCTAAAACAAAGTGCTTTTCAGATATTAAACTTTGAAGTCCTAAATAATTAATCTTTGTATTCCAATCAAACATTATAGCTAACTAAAAAGGTGGAAAACATGTACCTTGAGCCCAGTGCATTCTCTATGTCTACAGTTGACAAATTCTAAGGATAATTTGGAAGAATCCAATTTTTTCAGAGATGAAGAAGAACGCAGCAAAAATTCTGTAGTAACTTTAGAATTATTTGTTTTCTGAGTTAATAAATTCTAAGCGAGACAATAAACACACTAGGAAAACTATAGTCTCCATCCTAGATAACGGTGGCTGGGGTGAAATATTTGGGGGGAATTAAGATAGAATCTGAGACATCGCATGTGAGATAAGCACTGTACTCAGCCATACGTCTATGCATTAAAGACTTTAGATTGGGAACACTGTGGCTGTGTTGATGAGGTGTGAAGTGATGGAGGCAGATGGGGCATTATCGCAAGATCTAAACCACTGCTGAAGAGCCATTCTGCATCATCGCGAGATCTAAACCATTGCTGAAGAGCCATTCTGCATCATCGCGAGATCTAAACCATTGCTGAAGAGCCATTCTGCATCGTGACAGTTGACTAGCTCCATTTCCTGTAGCGGTTCATACAATCGTGAGCGTTCCAAAGTCATGGACGTTTGGTTTTCTGCTAACCTCCTCTCTCTGTCTCTGTCTGTGTGTCTGTCTGTCTCTCCCCCATCTCTCCCCCTTTCTTCTCCCCTACCATGTATGTGTGTGTCCCTGCCTTCTCTCCATTACAAGACACATATATTTGTACACATGCTCACATACCATTTCTCAGCTTTCTCTTGCAGCTGTATCATTCTGTTTCAGTCACAAGAATATGCTTACACATTTCTGCTACAGGGTTAAAAAGCTTAATGAATTTTGTAATTAAGTTCACACTTCCTTTCCACTCCATCATCATCATCATCATCATCATCATCATCCATCACCATCAGATTTAGCAATACACATGCAAAATTGACTACAAAATTAGTGGATTGTCTAAATTGAAGGGCACAGATATTATATTCTGATCTGGGTAAGAATATAGATTACTAGGATTACAGAAGGGAGGGGGAATCATATTCTTATAGTACAAAGTAAATTTGTATTTCTTGCCAACGTGTCAGCTGGTGCCACAGTAAAAATTAAAGAGTTGCAGAAGGAAGGGTACAGGATCTGTGTCAGAATGAATAATCAGAAGGCATACACCGTTCTTAATATTATATCAGGCAATTTTTCTTACTTCTTTCCTAATACTTTTAGGTTTGTAATTTGATAGCAAAGTTGCTTTTCATTCTAAGTTAACTGAAGTACACAAAAAATGTGGTTAATATTTGAGCATTTGATCATTTTATAATACATTGGATACTATGGTATATTTTTAAAGTGGTATAAAACTGTAAGACAAAACATACATTGAGAATTATAGGCAGTCTGACACCTTGAAATGCCTAAATCTATTAGATGTTATTTTAAATTTTTATATGAGATATTTGTTATATCAGAAGGATCTGTCATCTACAAACAGCCTGATTTCTAATTCTGGTGATGAAACTTACATTAAATATGACAGACTCTCACTTTCTCCTGTAAGCAAAACACAGGTAATCATTTTTACTTTGGATTGCTAACTCACTAAATTTAAACTGTAGTTTAATTTTTTCATAAATAAAACACAATACATAAATACTACTAACATCTTAGATAATCCAGCCTCTATTTTATTATGTTTAAGAACTTTATGTGAAGTTGATTTAGAAAAACCCAAGTCCAGTCCATGCTTATACTTTTATATATTCTCACAATAAAAAAATAATTGTTTTCTCATTTATTAGTGCATCACATACTTTTGGAAGAATATAAAGAATTTGATAATAGGTAATAAAGAACAAAGCATTGTGTTTATCCTATCGCTGGGAGCTGCTGTTTCATTTTGATAAATATATTTTCCTATCTCTCTTCTTGTACCTGGCTTATCAGTTATTGTTTCAAGAATAACATTTCCCCTCTTAATATTTATTATATTTTTATTTAGTATCTGTGTGTGACTTTCTCTCTCTCTCTCTCTCTCTCTCTCTCTCTCTCTCTCTCTCTCTCTGTGTGTGTGTGTGTGTGTGTGTGTGTGTGTGTGTGTGTACATACTCAACGGAGTGCATATGTGTAGGACAGAGGATAAGTTGTAGGACTTGATTCTCTCCTTCTACTATGTGAGTCCCGGAATTGAACTCAATAGCAATAGCCTGGCTTGGCTATGGGTGACTTTATACACTGAGCTATTCAGTGAAAATCAATATGAATTCAAGACAGGAAACATTTAGTTGAGTGAAATTTCTTTATGACAAAAAGGGGAGGAGAGCTACATCAAGGGTGTAAGAACAGAGCTGAGATTAGGGATAAGGCTCCATGATAGTCAGAAAGCAAGAATGTCCTAAAACAGACTCCAAGGCTCCAAACTCTATCAAAAACCTGAGTAAACTTGGAAGCTGATTCCCTTGCTGAGTTTGTAATAGAGAACCTAAAGTGACCAGAGCCTAGCTCCCTAATTTCCTAAGCAAACATGCCTGGTAAGTATTCTGGACTATGAGGGAGCCAAGAAGTGTCGTTTCAAACCACTGCAGTAATGGCATTATATTTTGAACAGTCACAGCTACAGCCCACAACCACCAACAAATAACATCAACAAGGGAAGAATATTGTCATCAGTCATTGACAAGTGGGAGTATTTTTATTATTTTAAAGACCTAATTATCTACACAAATACATACATGTGCTTCAGAGTGACTTACTACTATTATATAAATGGCAATATATCAGTATCAGTTTATGAATTTTATTTAAGATGTTGTATTTCACTTTTATGTAAGTGAGCATTTTTGTTCACACAAGAGTTCTGCAAGGAATGTTTTCATGCCAATTAAATACTACTTTTATAGCAGTGCCTGTACACATTCTCTGCATGTAGAGTAAATCACTTTTGTTGAACAACATCCTTTGAACAAATCTTATTTATTTATTACCTAATATGCAATCCAAGATTATATATATATATATATATATATCCACTAAAACTTATTTGTAAAACATGAAATATATTGAGTTTGTGAAACTATAATGAACAAAAATGTTCATGTCCTTCTTTTGTGTAGACAGTACTTTCAAAACCTTCATAATGTTTTTCTTAATAGGAATCTTTTTTGTTATTTATTGTAACAATTATGATTATTGTACTCAAAAGTGTTACTATTTTTTATTTGTTCATGAAGTACACAAACAAATATAGACCTTTCATATAGTTTTAAAAGTCATGATACCAAATGTCTCCAGATAATTCTATTTTTTTTCTGAAACTTGTGTCCATTCCCTTAACTTATAATGAAAAAAATCAAATTGGAAATGATCTTTAAATAATCATTCTTTTGTGTATCTTTGTTACTTTTTGTTTTCATTTTAAACAGCAATCAAAAAGTCCGAATTTTAAAGCCAGAGAAGCTGTTCAACAAATCTTCAGGCTAGCCAACAGGCCTGTGTGCTCTCAATAGGTTTGTGTAGCAAATAACTGCAAAGTTCTTTCTGCATAAATCTAAGTTCATGGCCAACTACAAAGTTTACATGTGTAAACTAATATTGGAAGAGATGTCTGAGGATGCCCATTTCTGGTCTAGATGAGGACATAAGGTGAGTTAAGAACGGAAGTATTGAGAGGCTTAAATATTTTTTCATCTAGGTAGATTAAAGTTTGACTTGAGTTCATCATCATTAATTATCATTTTCTTCAACACATTCTTATCAATTCTTTTGAGGCAAATATAAATTTTCTTCCTTCAAATACTGTGAGTCTGAATGGCACCAAATTATTATTTCAAATAAACACTCTCATTTCAAAATAAATATTAAACTTAGACTGAAGATGAGAATGTTAGAGAGAGAATATGCTAAGTAATCTAGTTCATTTTTGTACATCTGCAAGTTTTATTTTAATTGATAAATTAATATTAGCAGTATGTTTCAATGATTTTTATATAATATTAGTAATATGTATATTTCAAATTATTTTTATCTGAACAAATAAAAGCAGTTTTAAAAAATCTAAATAGAAGAAGATTTAACATACATACCAAACTTATCTTGTGGACAAATTGATGTATATAACGAAAATGCCATTATTTTATTTACCTGA
This sequence comes from Peromyscus attwateri, assembly GCA_902168425.1. NCBI lineage: Eukaryota > Metazoa > Chordata > Mammalia > Rodentia > Cricetidae > Peromyscus > Peromyscus attwateri. Next base: position 13,636 of record CABHPP010132572.1, on the reverse strand, counting down.
TTCTTTTTTTTATTAGCAGGGCCAACCAGAAAGACAACAAATGGAATTGTAAACTTTGTGCCTGACTCAATAAAAAGAAATAATGATTCATTCAGTCCCAAAATTCAATGGCATATTTTTTATGATTTCAGCTTTGCAATAATATGTTATCTATCACTCTGAAATTTATGGTGCCTATGTGGAAAACATTTTAAGGTTCAAGACCATGAATTAGTGGCTATGAAAAGACAAAACACTCCAACCTCAACTAGAGTGATTCAATCTTAGAGAACTCAAACTACAATACACAATTCCTCCTGATACAGTATAGGAGACAACATACCATTCAACTAAATCTGAAGAGGAGAGCAGTGGGAAAGTGATACATGAAAAAGTGATGCTTTCTTCCTACATGCTCAGGGTCACAATCTTTGCCCAAGTCTCTACACTCTACTGTTTTAAGACTCACAAGAATCCCTTTAGGACTCTAAGATGGTGATGGTAATGTCCAGCATTTTACAGTTTTATCTGCTAATTAATGCCCCCTCAAATCCTGTTTCTAAAGGCATTATCTGCATGGTGAAGTATTTTCACTTCATTTTAGAGGATCCATTGTCTTAGTGAGCTTCCCCCCAGGAAGGAATATAGTAACTCTGAGCCTCTCTGCAAGGTATACATTCACTCAATATTGTCTTTTCTTTGGACATTCTCTTAGGACTTTCTTCTCTCCCCACATTATATCTTTATAATGTGAGATAAACTCCATGTTACCAGTACACAAATTGTGTAAACAATGTAAGCACCTGCTCAATTTTGTAAAAAAAAAAAAAAAAAAAAAAAAAAATTTGTAGTAAAACCCTTCTTTTTAGTGCATATTTAATTATTATGGTTGTGCTTAGATCTTAAACTATTTTAATTTTGAATATATTTTCTAGAGATAAATCATATTTGCAGATGGTCTTATCAACTTCCAATGCATTGCAAGTTAATACAATCTACTACAGTTAGCTGATGACTTTAAAACAATAAATTAATGTGAAGCAGTCATAGGAAGGACTTGAATGATTTTGAAAAAATATAGTCAGTTATGTATAACAAGCTGTTCAACTGGTTAGAAAAATTTTCCTCCCCAGCTGGAGACACATAAATTATAATGTCATGTGAGACTGCATTGATCATATGGTAGTGGTAAATACATAGTGTTATGGGAGCCTAAAGTGGAATGCTAAGCCCATTATAAATTGTTGGTGTAAGCTTAGGTCAAGGAAGTGATCACATAGGAAGTTCCACTATCCATCGTGATAATGAACTTATATTAGATAGGTCAAAGGAACCACAACATAGGGGAATATGACAAGAAAGGGGAATCAAAGAAGAATTAGGAACAAAAGGATTCTCTAGGATGTTTGGTACAGAGCTTAGGGCACAGTGGAACTAAAACTCAAGTTTCAAATGTAACATTTTCTGTTCTCAAATCTTAAAATGCACCTTCCATTTCCAATCTTGCATTACATATTGTTAGTATTTTTATTTTTCTGTTTTTGCATTTACCCACATTTTTCAGCTTTTTTTTTTTTTGTGTGTGGTTATTTCAAGATCAGCGCATATATGTAAGATAGATAAAGCAACATTTTAAATTTTATAACATTTCAAAAATTTGATGCTTTTAAATTACAAATCATTCAATCATTATGTTATTCATATGAGCATATATTCACTGAGTTCAATTCAAGAGGTTACTGATAATTTGGAATATATATTTTTGTAACTTGGAATATATATTTTCATAAATTACAAAAAAACATTGTTAATAAAAACTTGCCTTGCTTTGACATTTACAGTTTTCAATAATTTATATTTCTCTAAGAAGTAAAGCAAGTAACTTCAGGCAAAAAAAAATGTAAGTCCTTCTTTCCCTTGAGGTGACCATATGGGGACAAACCAGCAAATTCAGTTCTCACTTGACTGCACTGTCATCCTTGAGAAGAACAGCAATGCTCAGTAACTGCTGGCTCCTTGACCAAAAGAGGATTATGAAAATAATATTGTAACTTATTTCAAAGATATTCTAAACATTCAAGATTCAGAGTATAAATTTGATACACATAAAAAATTCATAATAGACATGTTTATCTTCTATTTTAAAAACCAAAAAATTCAACAAATTGACATCATTTCTACAAATGTATGCATGGAAAAATTCATAGTACTTGCTATTCTGTTACATGTACTTATTACACAATCTTTGATACCTAGAGGCATCATCTTGTTTCTAAGGATAGACAGTTTTGTTTAATACAGGTGGAAGAAGAATTATGGTCAATGTAAATTTCCAAGCACAGACTTTACAATCTGCTGGTTCTGGCAACACATGCATGCATATGGATGTCCCTGTGCCAAATATTGTATCTATTAGCCCCCAAACCGTTGCACAATTGAACATCAGATGTATATGGCATGCTAGAAAGTAAACAGAAACTCGACATATAACTCATGGTGCAAAACCAAGGTGAAAATTGATATGGATGAAATTTGAAAAAGAATAAATAAAAGTATAAACCATTATTAACTGCTTAGTGCCCTTCTCTTTATGAACTTCTTTGTACAAATTTCATAGTATTTTAAGGTACATGGATTTTCTATTTATTAGTTTGTTTATTTTTCATATATGTATATGTGTATATGCCAGTACACATGTCTCAGAAGCTCAGAGGACAACTTTCTGGAGTCAGAGCCCTTCTTTTACCATGTGGCTCCTGGGAATAGAATCCAAGTCATCATGCTGGTTGACAAGTACCTTTATCCACTGCCATCTTACCAAACCCTCCTAGCATTTTGGGAAATTAATTATAGAATAACATTAGAAAAGATCCTTTTTTTGCAATAACTAAAGCAATATATACTATGTAAAATTTGAAGTAATATGCACAAATAACTATGATAAGAGCACTTCTGAACACACACATCACATCAACAGATGCCATCTAGTATTACAAGTGTATTTAATACTACCCACAACATCTGCCACACAACTTCACTTACTTTAACTTTGTAGTGCTGTAATTGTAATTGCATTCGAATTCAAGACATATTTTGTAAAAGACAGAGGATCACACTAAGGATGAAGAATGTAGAAATTGGACCTCTTATAGCACAAATCCCAAGCCACACACATAATTCCTTCAAGTCATCTACTGATGCAGACACTATCAATTTTAGACTATTCTGCTATTGTCTTATTACAAACAGAATCGATGTCATGTAAAAATCCCTTTTTCTGTGTTATCAAAAACTGAATTTCTTCACTCAATACTTTTAAGAATTTTCCTACATTCCCTTTTACTAATATCACATTTGTTGAAAATCAAGGTTCATTGCTGTACATTTTGCCTAAATCTTTTTACTCTTTAACTTCTTCCCAAGTGTTTTTATTCCAGCAATAATATTTATTTAACATACTTGTTTTACTTTTCAGTGCATTCTATAATTTATACCTATTTATATATGGAAATTCCATGTCACTTTATATGTTTTATTTTAAATATAGGCTTATTAGTGAACCCTATCTCCCTATGGGGTATTTCCTGGAAGGGACATATATGAACTCTCTTACTTTTATTGAATATTCAACACATTGAGTCTTTGTTTCTTTTGTGTTCATCAATAGAACATCTATCTAATTGTCTATATTTTAAATTTATGCTCATGAACAAGATTCATATTTGAAATAATTTTATATTGTTATAGAAAATGCATTAGGAGAGAGTAATATTAGATGAAGAAGAAGGATGGAATATAGGCAGAAGGACACATGAGTCATGAAATAAAACATAAGTTTAGTTTATTTTTCTAGTTGAAAACCTCGGG
>CABHPP010132571.1:11045-35348 GCA_902168425.1 Peromyscus attwateri | reverse complement strand
TCAGAGAACAGAACAGTCATTAGATTAGACATAGAGGCCAGATAGTGGTTGCACACACTTTTAATCCCAGCACTTGAGACCTCATGTCTTGTTTGGGAAAGACACAGCCTTTAATCCCAGAATGTGATGTCAGGAATCAGAAAGGAATATAAGGTATGAAGACCAAGAACTAGAAGCTCTTAAGCTTGTAGGCTTTTTAGCAACAGTTCAGTGGAGACATTTTTGGTTGAGGACTCAGAGTCTTCGAATCTGAGGATTTATGGAAACAGGATTGGATGAGGAGCTTTAGAGGTGAAGTTGGCTGAGGCTTGTTCTGTTTCTCTGATCTTTCAGAATTCATCCTAGTATCTGGCTCTGGGTTTTTTATTAAAAAGACCATTTATCAATTCATCTTACAGGATTGGACTCTGTCCACTGAGCTCTACTCCAACCCTTTGTGTTGTTGCTTTCTTGAGTCAGAGTGTCTGTCTGAAGTCTACAATGACCTGGGATGTACAGAGGTCTTGTTGATAAGCCTCTTTTATGCTGAGAATACAGGTAGGAACCACTTCACCTAGACTTCTTTGCTTTTACATTTTCTTTTATTTATTTATTTATTTATTTATTTATTTATTTATTTATTTATTTATTTATTTTGGTTTATTGAGACAGGGTTTCTCTGTGTAACTTTGGGCCTTTCCTGGAACTCACTCATGTGTCCAGGCTGGCCTCAAACTCACAGAGATCCACCTGCCTCTGCCTCCCAAGTGCTGGGACTAAAGGTGTGTTCCACCATCGCCCAGCTTGCTTTTACATTTTTATTGACTTATTTTTATTCTTCTTATAGGATCTCATGGGAACAACAAACTGAAATCCCGAATGGCTTATAGACATGACCAACTAAGTGTTCCCCATGATGCCCCATTTGGAGGCCTTTACAATTAATTGCCAGATCATTTAATGTTTACTGAAATTTAGCCCATTTATTGCCTCTGCACACCACGTTGGTACTGCAGGCCTGTATAGTTTTGGAAGTGCTAGACCCCAAATGTTAGGGTCTGGAGTGGGTACCCCAAGAACCCAGACTCTAGTCCTGTTGATGCAATAGCAAGAGGTGTTTATTGTGGCTGTACAGTTGGGCAAACTCAGCTCTAAAGAGCAAGAGTCACATCACACTACACTCACATAGGCACTTTTAAAGGGAAAACACACAAAAGCCACAAGATTACAATTCCCATACAATCACAGAGTGATCACAGAGTGGGTACAGTTATGTCAGTACCTGTACAGGAAGAATTGGAACATTCTTCCTGAAACCTCAAGGGGGGAAAATTGGCAGGAGTGGAGTTTACACAAAGGTCACAGTGGTCCTTCATGGAACACTTGCAACTATCCCAGTCACAGTTGAGCACATCTCTTAACAGAAATCTCTTTACATTGTTATATTGTCACAGGGGTGGTTGAATAATGATTGAGTCAGCTTGCCCTGGGAACTAGTTTTCTTTTTTAGTTCCTTATTTCCTGGGGCTTGGGGGTATAAGCCTGAAGGGTTAGGGTCTTTCAGAGGTAGAGAAAGGAGGATCAGGACATGAGGGGCCAGCCTTGACTACACAGTGGCCCCAAAGCATGCCTGGGTAGAGATAACTGTGCCTTGAAAGGAAAAAATTATCTAACAACAGACAAAAATCTTTTCATTGATCTCTAAGTTTTCAAATGAAAAACACTTAATGTTATCAAAGACTATATAGGGAACAGACCTGTGGACATAGACCTGTAATCCCAGCTACTTCTATATGCAGCAGGAGACTTGAAAGTTCAAGGACAGCCTGGGCTACAGAATGACTTTGATTGTCAACCAGGAATATGTCGCCAGAACTTTTCATTTGAGAAAACAGGGGGTAGAGACTGCAGATTTATCTGAATGGGAAGCCTCTTTCTGTTTTTACTATGAATGGGACCCCGTTTCAATCTCCAGTCCTGAGAAGAGAATAGAAAGAAAAAGAGAAAACAGGAAATGATTCAATTTTGTGAGGAAGGCATGGCAAGAAACAGATGAGGCCAAATGTCTGCTATGGTTGGAGATGGACCTTCAGGCCTCATCCTGGCTCCTACATCAGCACCCTAAACCTTAGTGACATAGAATACCAAGAAAATTTTTTTAAACATTTCAATTCCATTATATCATGTGAAGGATGAGGAGCCACATGTGGATGACAACAGAGATGTTGTGGAAATCTCTTTTCTTCAGATGCCTTTCCATCTTGGTGCACACAAAAATTAATTCCTATCTTTTTAGTAAAATAAAGATAGTACAAATAAATTTTTGCTTTTTATTATTATTTTAGGTTTTTAATGAATTAATGTATTCAAGCCTGATCACAGTTCCCACCCCCATTCCCTCTCTCTCCTCCCAGTGTCTCCCCCCAACCTCCCTTCTTCCCCCTCTATCCACTCTTCCTCTTTTCTCTTCTGAAAAGGACAGGCCTCTCATGTCTATCAGCCAGTCATGGCACATCAAGTTGCAGTAGGACTAGGCACCTCCTCTCCTATTAAGACTGCAGGAGGCAGCCCAGGAGGAAATGAGATCCCAGAAGCAGATAACAGATACAGCCCCAGCTCCCACTGTCAGGAGTTCCACAAGAAGACCAAGCTACACAACTGCGACATATGTGCAGAGTGCCTAGGTCAGTCCCATACAAGCTCTCTGGTTGCAAGTTCAGTCTCTGTGAGCTCCTATGAGCTGAGCTGAGTTGATTCTTTGGGTTTTCTTGTATATCCTCAGCCCCTCTGCTCTTCCACAATCCTTCCTCCCCCTCTTATGCAGGATTCTCTGAGGCCTGCTCAATGTTTGGATGTGAGTGTCTTCATCTGTTTCCATCAGTTGATACCCAAAGCCTCTCTGATGATAACTGGGCTAGGCAATGATTTATGAGTATAGCAGAATATCATTAAGAATCATTTTTCTAAAAAAAAAAAAAAGAATAATTTTCTTGACTATTTTTTGCTAGTCATGTCGGGTTCTATTCTAGGTCTCTGGACTGTCTTGCCTCTGGGTCTGGCTCTACAGGCTTCCTCTCATGGCACAGGTTTCATTTATTTACAAAACATTTTGATTACCTTGGCATAATGTCTACCTTTCATCCTAAGACTCAGGAAGCAGAGTCAGGAGGATCTCTGTGAATTCAAGGCTATCCTTGTCTACATAACTCTTCCCAGGATGGCTAGAGCTACATAGAAAGACCCTTCCTCAATATAGTAAAACAAGCATTTATATATATGAATATATAAAACCACATTCTTTACCTTACCCCTGAGGAAGAAGATATTCTTCCCCATATCTGAAGCCACCAAACATCAAGTTCTTTCATTTCATAAAAATGTGTGAGGAAACAAATAAATACCTCAGACACACACACAAGAAGAGAAACAGAAAGAGAAAGAGAGAGAGTCCATTAAAGTCAACTACTCCTGACCTGACCATGAGGCCTGCATTAAATTATGGCTGTTATACCCAGTGTGTAACAACCTGTAAGTAACCCCAATAAAATTCATGGTTCACCAAATTGGTCTTAGGTGGTATCTGTACTTTGTTCTGTCATTCGTTCCCTATCTGTGATGAGTAGGCTTGTGTGTGTTGCTTCTTTTCTGGAAACGTGTTGTCACACAACATGAGCTGATAAAGGAGGAATATTTAGAATATACGATGAAATTTTTAAAATGAACTACAAGGACAAGCAGCCCCAGCAGGGCATGGTGACGCACCAATAATCCTAGTACTAGTGAGGCAGAAGCAACGGGATCACTGGAGTTTGATTTGAGGTCAGCCTGACCTACTTGAAGATTTCTAGGACACTAAAGGTGACAAAGAGAAACCTGGTATCAAAATGAAGAGGAGGAGGAAGAAGAAGAAGAAATGAAATGAAAACAAGTAGTGAAACTACAATATGGAATATAGAACTAAACAAAAGTTCTGAAAATATAAAACACAAATGCCCGAGGAACCCTTTAAAATGTTAAACTGTCTCTAATCCCTCTTCCCTCTCTTTAATTGAACTCCAGGAGCTCAACCAAGTGCTTGACTGTGGGTCTCTGCATCTGCTTCCACCAGTCAATGGGTGTAGGGTAGTCACCAATCTAGGTACAGGGGAAGGCTAGTTCAAGTACTATCTCTACCATTGCTAGTAGTTATAGCTGGGAACATCCTTGTGGGTTTACGGGGGTTTCCCTAGCACTAGATTTCTCTCTAACCCCATAACGGCTCACTCTTTTTCAGTGCTCTCCCTCTCCATTCCTCCCCCAACTCAGTCATAGGGAACCCTCATATTCCCACCCCCAACCCCTCAGAGAGAGAGAATAACATCAATGGTAGGGTAGAGGTGGACCCCTGGGCAGCAGACTGAGTATAAGCTCATTTATTGAGATGGTCACCAAGTTGTAGAGGCAAACTTTTCAACTGATCTGAAGCCCCAAGAGGCCAGGAGAACCAAGAAGCTGGAATCAAGGATGTGTTAGTTTTTCAGGACCCAAGATAACCAGCACTGCATATATCTGATCAATAAAGAGATGTATTCAAAAGGAAAAAGACAAGATATTTCATAACAAAGTCAAACTTAAACAATATTTATCCACAAATCCAACCCTACAGAAGGTACTAGAAGGAATATTCCAACCCAAGGAAGTTAAATAAACCCACAAAAACACAGGCAATAAATAATCTGACACCAGCAAAATGCAAAGCAGGGGGGGAAAAACACATGCATAAACTGAACTCCAGGAGCTTGGCCAAGTGCTTGGCTGTGGGTCTCTGCATCTGCTTCCATCAGTCAATGGACGTAGGTTCTATGATGGCAATTAGGGCACACACCCATAAGACACAGAGTCTTAATATTAATTATAAATGCTTGTCCAATAGCTCAGGGTTGTTACTAGCTAAAACATACATTTTTAATTAACTCATATTTTTATCTATGCTTTGCCATGTGGCTCAGTACCTTTCTCAGTACAGCATGTCCATCTTGCTTCTCTTTACATTTGCTAGCTACTCCTCAGATTCTGCTCTTCTTCCCAGCATTCTATTTGGCTCTACCCCTAACCTTATCCTGTCCAGTTATTGGCCAGTCAGCTTCTTTATTAAACCAACCACAGCAACATATATTCATACAGTATAAAGGAATATTCCACATTCACCCCTTTTTGTCTAATTAAGAAAAGGTTTTAACATAGTAAAATTATGTACAACAACGCAGCTGTTAAGTAAGATTTATAGTTACAATATCCATTCCATTTGTGTTTGGCAGGTTTAGAGAAAATACTCTATTATTTATTTTATCTTTGTGACTCTAAAGTTTTATGCCTAATTAACCTTTTATCATAACTAAGAAAATTTTTAATTATGATTATCTAGTCTTTAACCTTATCAAAGACCCCAGAAGGGTAAAATGTTACCTAATGACAGAGACATCTGGATGCCTGGACAGTCACCTTAGGTTATTTTATAATGTTGGGACATCCAACTGCTATGGGATATTATTCTATATACTGTGAATATGTGTTGTTCTGATTGGTTGATAAATAAAATTCTGATTGGCCAGTTGCCAGGCAGGAAGTATAGGTGGGGTGAGCAGATGAGGAGAATGGTAGGAAGAGGAAGGGCTGAGTCAGGAGTCACTAGCCAGATACAGAGGAAGCAAGATGACAAGGCAGAACTGAAGAAAGGTACCAAGTCATGTGACTAAATATAGATAAGAGTTATGGGTTAATTTAAGTGTAAGAGCTGGTCAATAAAAAGCCTGAGCCAATGGCCAAGCAGTTATAATTAATATAAGCTTCTGAGTGATTATTTTATAAGTAGGCCACGGGACTGCGGGGGTCTGGCAGGACCAGAGAAACCTTCTGACCACAAATAGCATTTGGTGTCAATTGTTGATGAATTGCTAAACAGTCATATTAAATAAAAAAACATGGAGCCAGACATAGGGGTGAAAACCTGAGAGATCAGAGAAATAAGAAAAGCCACAAGCTAAACTCACCTCACTGACACTTCAGTCTCCAAAAGGAGATACTTCCTGTATACCCACACCTATATGCCTTTCTGTTCTGTCTGGATCTGTTTTTACCAAGCATCTATATTGATTTTTGATCACATGAGAGGAGTCTTAAACTGTTATGTCAGCTGTGACTGGTGTAGCTTAGCTTAGGGTATGGTGGTAGTACATGGCAGATGGCTCTCCTCGAAAGCATTTACCAGGAGACACCTTTCAGTACTGTGGCCAACATAAGAGACTTTGGGAACCCACCAAGTGGCTTATCGCATAGCATTCTGGCAGGGCTCAGGCTGGCAGCTCAAGTCTGCAGGCAGTGACTAGGAGACACATCTCAGCATCAGAGGGAAAAGAAAAAAAATTCAAGAATTCTGCATCTGACAGAGGATTAATATCTAAAGTATAGAAAGAACTCAATAAATTAGACATCAACAAACTAAGTAATTCAATTTAAAAATGGGGTACTGTGGTGGTATTGTGTTCCCCAAAATATTGTGCACCCTAATAAACTTATCTGGGGTCAGAGAACAGAACAGCCACTAGATACAGAGGCTAGAAAATGGTGGCACTCACGCCTTTAGTCCTAGCATTCCAGAGGCAGAGATCCATCTGGATCTCTGTGAGTTTAAAGCCACATTGGAAACAGTCAGGCATGGTGACACATGCCTTTAATCCCAGGGAGTGATGGCAGAAATCAGAAAGGTATATAAGGTGTGAAGACCAGACACTAGAAGCTTTTAGGTGGTTAAGCTTTCAGGCTGTGAATAGCAGTTCAGCTGAGAGCCATTCTGGATGAGGACTCAGAGGCTTCTAGTCTGAGGAAACAGGATCAGCCCAGGAATTGGTGAGGTGAGGTAGCTGTGGCTTATTCTGCTTCTCTGGTCTTTCAGCATTTACCCCAATACCTGGCTCCAGGTTTGTTTTTATTAATAAGACCTGTTAAGATTCCTGATACAAGGTACAGATCTAAATTGAGAATTCTCAATAGAGGAAACAAAAATAGCTAACAAACACTTGCAGGAAATGCAAATAAAAACAACTCTGAGATTCCATTTTACATCTGTCAGGATGGCTAAGATCAATAACCCAGGTGACAGCTAATGCAAGGGGACGTGAAGCAAGGGGAACACTCCTCCACTGCCAGTGGGAATGTAAACTTGTACAGCCACTTTGGAAATCAATATGGCAGTTTCTCAGAAAATTGGTTGGTGCTACCATCTATAGCTATGTTTGATATCCCTGGGCCCTCTTGCTGCTAGAGACCAGGTTGATGTCCATGGCCTGTGCTTCAGCCAGAGGCTGTATAGTTAGTTAGTTGTCTGTTGTCTGTTCCGACACTGAGAACCATGATGAGGTCCATGGTCCAAGGCTGTGGGGAAAGTCTGTGGTCTGTGGTCAATGCTGTACTCAGATATCAAGTAGAATTCTATGGTCTGTGCTGCCACTGACTGTAAAGAGCAAGGAAGCAGACTCACAGTTGAGAATGAGAGACATAGAAGGCTTCTGTGACAACCTCTCCCCGCCCCCACCCACCCCTTAATAAAAAGAAATGGTATAGACAGGAAGCCATTGAAGAGAACTCTTAAAAGTTGTAAAGAGATTGCTGGAGTGTAATACTTCACAGCAGATGGCTTCTGTCGAGGGTGCAGAAGAGAAGGACTTGGTTGTCTGTAAGGGTCTAGCCACTGGAAGTTTGACAATGCTGCAGTGAGTGTATGGGCAACAAATTGGACTTGGTATTTCTTTTCTTTTTTTCTTCTCTTCTGGGGTAGGTCACAAGGGTTGAGGGTATACCTGGGAGGACTGGGAAGGGAATGTGATTTGTGTGCATTATGTGAAATGTCCAAATAATCAACAAAAACTTTAAGTTATAGAAAAAAATACAACACATTAAGTTGTGTCAAAAAACACTTTATTTAAAGCAACAGAATAAATGACTAATTAGTTATAAAAATAAGTTTGTAGTAAAATATGCATATTTCACACATATGGAGTCATAGCACTCAGGAGGCAGGGGGGTGTGACCTGAACCAAGGGCCAACCTGGGCCACATATGTAAACACTAGGTCTATATATAGATACATTTATATAATTATTTCATATATTACAAAAACTGAGACAATTAAATTGGGAAAAGGAAAATTCACAGAAAATGTTGGGCCAAGTCTAATAGCCCTGGAATGCCTTCAAGTCCTTAAGGACTCGTTGGCAGAGCTTCTTGGGAGATGAATCTGAGTCTTGAGCATCCTCTGGTTCTTGGGCTGCAGATGCCATGGGAAGTGGAGCTTCAGCTGAGGCTGTACCTTCAGCTGCTGCTGGGTCAGTTGGGGCTTCATCTGCTTCGGGTTGGCCAGGGTGGGCAGCTGCAAGTGGGGATTCAAAATCAAACAGGTTCTCTTTGGGACTACACCTGGCACCCTCGGAGGTCTGATGACCATGGAGAGAAGCTTCCAGGCAGGGGTTAAGGTTGGGGATGGAGCCCACACAAGATGTACCTGGAGACATGGACTCTTCATTGGCAGAGGCAAGTACAGATAAGGGACCACAGGAACCGGTTGACTCAGAAACACCTTCACAGCTTCCACTTGTCTCTGGCACTCCTTCTGAAGCATTCTTCCGTTTGTACTTGGCCCGTTGGTTCTTGAACCAGATCTGGAAAAACAAAGACACCAGAAGAACTCCTGTGTGCCAAAGCCTGGGGCAGAAGGGAAGATGCTGCATGGAAAGCTTGGCTCTAACACCCCCCCCCCACACACACACACACAGATGTGAACATCTAGATGCTTAAAAGGAGGTAGGAAGGTGGGATGGGCATGACCTTACACCAAAGGACTAGGGAAGCTTCAGCTAGAAGGCCCTGATATTACTAGGAGTGCTGATGTCTAGGCCCCTGAGAACCTCTGAGGTGATAATGTAGTTCCATGATGGAACCTGGATTGAGGCAGAATGTCAGGCCCAGTCTCAGATACACTTATGTCCAACTTCCAAAGCTTTGCCAAGCTGTCCCAAGCATTTTAGAAATACCAGATGTATGGGTTCTAATAGGAGTGTAGGTGCCTGATGGGGGAGTGCTATTTATTGCAGCTGAAGGAGAGAGGAATGAGAATCATACCTGGATCTGTTGCATTGTCACACCAATCTCTTGTGCCAGCTCCATGTATTTCTCCCGGCTTGGGTGCGTGCATTTACTGAAATATTCTTGCAGCAGCTCTTTTTCTTTCTTTGAATATACAGTGCGTGTTTTCTTCTTTCTCTCCAGAGAGTTGAGGGGAACTTTCTGGTTGCTGTATGTATCTGAGGGCTCCAGAGAGTCTGAGGAATCCTCAAAACAAGAACTCCCTGGGGAACATGAGGGTAACTGGGGACTTGGGTTCACTGAGTGGGTTCTCAGTGGTGGGAGACCTGAGTTCATTAGGGGATCTGGATACATACAGGGACTTGTTTTCATTGATGGTCCTGGGGACACTTGGGGACCTATGTCCCTCTCAGGGTCTAGGTGCCATTGGAGATTTGATTGTGTTGAGGTTGCTTCAACAACTAGAGGACTTTGTGACATCTGGTGATTTTGATGACTTGCTGGGATTTGATATCTTTGGAGGCTTGACTGTACTGGGTCTCCTGTAGGAACTTGGGAACTTTGAGTCATGTGCTGACTTGGTTTGCCAGTGGGGACTGGATGCCATTGATTGATGAAACTTGATTGCACTGAAGTTTCAGCAGGAACTAGCGGACTTTGAGATAGTAGGTGACATAGATTGCTCATAGGGCCTGAATGATAACTTTGGAGGCTTGATTGCACTGGAATTCCTGGGAACACTAGGTAACTTTCAGATATTGGGAGACCTAAGTCTCTTGCAGGTTGTTGAGGCATTTGGAAACCGGATTCTCTTAGTACATATGAAGCCATTTGGAGATTTGGATGCAGGGGGGGACCTTGGGAAAATTGGGGGCCCAAGTTTCTTGGATATTCTGTATCTATTGGAGGCTCTCTGGGCGCTGGTGGATACGAAGACATGCTGCAATATGATCCTACTGGAGTATGGTCCTGTACTGGAAAACCTGGTAATTGGGAAATGGATCAGAGGAGCTCCACACCCCCAGGTCTTACCCATCAAGCCTTCCCAGCATTTGCTCCAGATTTCCTTTACAGAAGGGATCAAATGGGGGTCTCCTCCTTTCTCTCCTCCTGCCTCTCTATGTTTCTTCTGCCTCTAAGGTTTCTCAACATTACAATAGACATGCAAATATCCCCTGGGTTAACACAAAACTCTGAGCCCAGGGATGCTGGCAGTGGGGAGGAACTTCATCTAGAATTTACAAGCACCAGTTACCTTTCTTCCCCTGCTGCCCTCTGTGTCCTTCCTTCCTTCTTCCTTCCTTTCTTTCTCTTTTATTTAACTGAGGTGGGCTTTCTCTATATAGCCTTTACTGGCCTATATTTCACTCTAACGATTAGGCTGGCCTCCAAATCATAGAGATTCAACTGCCTCTGCCTCCTTTGCACTGGGATGAAAGGTCTTGTCGTCCACCACAAACTGGGTTTGCTCACCTCTTCTTGATGGGGAAGGGTGTGCTTAGCCTTGCAACCCATCCTTTTTAGATTTTGTTTTGCTGAGGCACAGTGTCAGTCTGTAGCCCACACTGGCCCGGTATCAGCCCACATTGGCCTGGGATATGCAGAGGTCTTTTTGATGGTCCTCCTTTGTACTGTGATTACAGATATGAGCCACAGAACTAGACTTTTGTGGCTTTTGCATCTTTTATTGACTTACTTTTATTCTTCTCATAGGGTCTCATTGGAAATATACATATAAAATATACATGGTGAAAGATAAGATCTAACAACTCCAAATGGTTCTTCAAACTCAGAAACAGCTTGATACCCCCAGACAGTGGAGCACTAATAGTCAGATATGGAAATGAATGCTACCCTTCTTATCCCCTCTTTTCTTCCTTTTCTTAGTCCTACTAATTTCACCCTGCCTCATAAATCTCTTTGCTAGTTTTCTTCAGCAACAGATCCAAAATATTTCTAACCAAACTCTGAACCAGTTAATATTACAGGATCACCAGCCTCTATCAACAAAGCCAGAGATCTGCAGAACCTGGTTACATCCTGAGGAGGAAGATTAAGATTGTCCCAAGAACCTCAATGCCCCAATTCAGCAGGAAGCAGTCTAATGATAACTTCACCCCCTTTCCAACCCCCAGCTGCTTATTACCCTTTCCAACCTCCAGCTGCTTATTACTAAACAAAAAGGGGGATGTGGAAAAAGGTGACTGGCTAAAGAAACCCACCCTGACCCTGGAGCCCAGAACTAGGGAAAGATGCCTCAGATCAGGGCAGAAAGAAACACAGTTTGGCTCAGTCAGATCTGATCTGGTTCAGATCAGAGCCATCTCTGCCCCTGGCCAACTGACTTGTGAAACCAACCAATCACAGAGCAGGATAGTAGAACCCTGGGCCTGAGGTTGACTCCACCATCGAGACTTCCTCCGTAAACAGCCCTGCCGAGCCAGAAAAAAAAAAAAAAAAAAAAAAAAAAAAAAGGCTGTTCTCTCCACCCTGGTAGCTACTTTCCTGGACTCCTGCTTCCCAGATAAACCTCATTCTCAAAAGAGTTTTGGGCGCTTTACCTCCCAGACCTAACCCATCCCTTCTCCCTCTATGTAGAAGGAGGGATTTGCCCTTGGAACCCTAGGGCATCAGCTGGGATGCTCCTTTGCACCTGTAGCATATCTGTCAAAGAACTAGACCATACCAGTCAGGGATGGGCACCTTGTATTCATGCTTTAGCAGCCGCTGAGCTCCTTATTCAGGAATCAAAGAAATTAACCTTTGGTTCACCCACCACTATCTTCTCTCATCATAATCTGTCCTATATCTTAACTTATAAAGGCTTATAAACTTTACCTCCCTCCCAGGTTCTTTCTCTCCAGGTGGCATTACTAGAAGATGCCACACTTTCTTTCCAGATCTGTCCACCTCTTAGTATTTCAAGCCTCCTCCTTCAACCTAATGCTAACTATTCTCCTTCTCATTCCTGCACTGAAACCTTAGAGGAACTGTTACCTCACCCTTCACACATACAGGAGGGCACATTGCCTCAGGCTACTTATACCTGGTACACAGATGGCAGCTCCTTTTTTTTTCATTTTTCTTTATTAAGAAATTTTCTACTCACTCCACATGCTATCCACAGACATCCCCTCCTCCCTCCTCCCACCCCCAGCCCCCTTTCCTAAGCCACCCCGCATCCCCCAAATTGAGGTCTCCCATGGGGAGTCAGCAGAGCCCAGCACACTGAGCCTAGGCAGGTCCAAGCCCCTTCCCACTGCACCAAGGCTGTGCAAAGTGTCACACCACAGGCACTGGGTTCCAGAAGCCTGCCAATACACCAGGTATACAGATCCCAATCCCCCTGCCTGGGTGCCCCCCAAATAGTTCGAGCCAAACAACCATCTTCCATATCCAGAGGACCTAGTCCAGTCCCATGGGGGCTCCACAGCCACCAGTCCACAGTTCATGGGCTTCCACTAGTGTGGCCGGTCATCTCTGCACATCCTCCCATTATGATCTGGATGTTCCCTCACCTGCAGTATCTCTCCTCTTTCTCATCAATTGGATTCTTGGAGCTCAGCCTGGTGCCTGACCATGGATCTCTGTATCTGCCTCCATCTGTCACTGGATAAAGGCTCTATGATGACAGCTAGGTTATTTGCTAGGCTGGTCACCAGACTAGACTGGTCCAGGCACCCTCTGGACCACTGCCAGCAGACCAAGGTGGGGTTAACCTTGTGGATTCCTGAGAGCCTCCCCAGCACTCTGCCTCTTTCTATTCCTATGATGTCCTCATCTATCATGGTATCTTCCTCCCTGCCCTCCCACTCTGTCCCTGTTCCAGCTTGACCCTCCCATTTCCCTACCATTTCCCTATGTTCTCATCCCCCACTCCTCGCCCTCTGCTCCCCTCCCCCACACACACCAAGTCCACTCATGTAGATCTCATCCACTTCTCCTTCACAGGATCATCCATGTGTCCCTCCTAGGGTCTTTTCCTGTTAGCTAACCTCTCTGGAGTGGCAGCTCCTTTTTATATGAAGGGACCCATAAAGCAGGCTATGCCAGAGTGTCAGATACTGAGGTAATAGAAGCACAGGCATTATCTGCACACTCCACTAACCAACAGGCTGAGCTGATAGCTCTCATCTGTGCCTTCCAATTGGCACAGGGGCCATCTCTAAATGTTTACACAGACTTCAAATATGCTTTTCATATCCTCCTGTCCCATGCTGCTATTTGGAGAGAGCATGACCTCCTCAGTGAAAGGGTATCTATATCTAACTCAGGCCAAATGATGGCCAAGCTAAAGGCTCCCCACCTCCCCAAGGCTATAGGAATTATCCACTGCCAGTCTCATCAGACCTAGCTCCATCATCTCTAAGGGAAATAACTGGGCTGACCAGGCAGCCAGGACAGCGGCCTTCCAGGGTCAAGTCTCACCCCACCCACTTCAGGGAACCCATACAGTGCAGCTCACATCTTCACAGGAAACTCCTGGTGCTAGGCAAATTCTGTCCTATCTATACCAACTCTTTCACCCTAATGGTCTTACTCTGTCTCAATTCATAAAAGCCCACCTCCAGCCCACCTCTGAGGACTTACAGTTAAGAACTATTACTGCCTCTTGTGATATTTGCCAAAAACAGACTCCAAAAAAAAAAAAAAAAAAAAAACAAAAAAAACAGACTCCAATACCAATTACAGAAGTCAGCCTTTTCCCACCAGGCTAGAGGTTCCCTTCCAGGGAGTGACTGGTAGCTCAATTTTACCCATATGCCCACTATCACAAGAATTAAATATCTCCTCATAATGGTGGACTCATTTTCAAATTGGGTGGAGGCATACCCTTTTTCTAATAAGTGGGCTCAGACAGTTACAGATCTTCTCTGAGAAATTATTCCTTGGTTTGAAATTCCTGCCTCCCTTCATTCTGACAATGGTCCGTAGTTCACCTCCCAGGTTTCCCAGACACTAGCTAAAACTCTTAACATTCCCTAGCATTTTCATATCGCACACCATCCTCAGTCCTCAGGAAAGGTGGAGCAGACCAACTGATCTTTAAAATCTATTCTTACTAAGATGTCACAGGAACTTCACCTCAACTGGGTAAGATTATTGCCTCTAGCTCTTTTCAGGCTCAGGGCTCTTCCTAAGAATCCTCTTTCAATTTCTCCATTTAAATTAATGTATGGAAGACCAGTTCTAACACAGGGTCTTCTATCCAACCCTTCAAACATTCCAGATAGCCTGCTAACTCCCCTGCTATGTCACCTAAGGTCTATCCTGTGGAACTACACAGACGATTCCTTACCTCAGCCATGTAACAGTCCTTGCCCACCCCCAATCCACTTTGGGGATCAGGTTCTTCTTTTCCCTCCAGGCCAGTGCCCTTCACCCCATTCCCCTAAATGGCAGGGTCCTTTCAAGGTAATTCTTTTAACTCCTACAGCTGCTAAGCTTGAGGGCTTTCCTTACTGGGTCCACCTGTCTCATCTGAAATCTTTTATTTCACCTCCATGCCAGAAAAATCTCTCTTCATACACAGTGACAGACAGAGCCCTGCTCTCTCAAGTTCCAGGACACCAGGATCCACTGCCTTGTCACCAATTCCAGAGGAATGAGGTATCACCCCATAAGCTCTTCCTTTCCTAATTAACTACTCAGCTAATTGTTATAGGATCACCACAGAGCTGGAGGCAAAGGACCATCAAATGTATCCAAGCAGTAAGCAAAAACAAAACAAAACAAAAAAACAGTAATAATCAAAAGGTATTTACACCCTCAGACCCAAAAGTGTCTGGGCTCTGCAAAAACAGACTCTAATATAACAAGTTTATCACGGTTGAATGCTCTCAGCAAATGATCACCTGTGTCTCCTGAATGCTAAACTAATTAATAAAGGAAACAGGTGCCTTAAATAATCTACCTCTACAGGCAGAGGCAGGCAGAGTGGTGGCAGAGATGTGGTCATAATAAAGACCAGAAACTGAACTATTTACCCACTGAGGAGTTAGTGAAAACAAGGAGATTAAGAACTGGGAACAGGGACTCCTTTAATCCCAGAACTGGGGAAGGAGCCATGTCTGTGGGACTCGACCAGAACAGATCTGAACACTCTGTCTGAGGCCAACCCAGGGCCCAGCTGCAGATCCTGCAAAACCCAACAACTTGGAGGTGTTGGTGAGATAACCTTACTAAACAACCTACTCAGCAGAGATCCATTCAGGAGAGGATTCAGAATCCTACAGTCTGCATTGTGAGGAAACAAAATCAGCTGAGGAGTTGACGAATAAGCAAAACATGACCTGAGAACACAAAAGAAGGCACCGCCCAGCCACCAAACCAGATCACCAGAATCATAAGCCTACCTACACCGATTGGGAACAGGTAAGACCCCATCTCCAGACTGGCAGATCAGGTCTCTAGCACTTAGGCCCTATCCATCTCAGCCCCAGGGACTAGACAGCTACCTTTCCCTGCTCCCCCACAAAAAAAAAAAAAAAAAAAAAAAAAAAAAAAAACCTATGAACCTAACAACCACTGAAAACATAAGGACACCCTGCACCAAATGGGAACAACAACTCCCTGAGACAGAACCCACTAACACTGATTGCACTAAGCTGCTCCCAAAGAAACAGAGCCCAACAGTACTGATTTAACCAAGAACTCCTAGTAGACCAAGACTAACAATTAGAACAAGAGAGGCACCTTAAGAGACAGATACCTCCTACACTGAGCAGAGGAAGAGATGAGTAGATGCCAGTGCAAAAATACAGGCAACAACAAAAAGACCTATATGACAAAATCAGAACCTAGTGATTCTACACCTGCAAGACCTGAACATACCAAGGCAGAAGAAACAGAAGAAATCAATCCTAAAAATGACTTTAAGATGATAGAGGCCCTTAAAGAGGAAATGAAAAATTCCCTTAAAGAGAAAATAAAAAATTCCCTTAAAGAAATGGAAGAAAGAACAAACAAAAAATTGGAAGAAATCAAAGAAAGCTAAGAAAAAGTAATTAAACAGATGAAGGAAACAATTCAAGATTTGTAAAATAAAATTGAGACAATAAAGAAAACAAACTGAGGGAATGCTGGAAATTGAAATCCTGACTAAATGAACAGGAACTACAGAAGCAAGCATAACGAACCGAATGCAAGAGATGGAATCTCTGACACTGAAGACACAATAGAGAAAATAGATTCGTCAGTCAAAGAAAACACTAAAGACAAAAAAGTTGTAACACAAAATGTCCAAGAAATTTGAGACACGATGAAAAGACCAAACCTAAGAATAGGGATAGAAGGAAAAGAATACCAATTCAAAGGCACAGAAAATATAATCAACAAAATCATAGAAGAAAACTTTCCTAACCTAAAGGAATACCTATGAAGATACAAGAAGCTTACAGAACACCAAATAGGCTGGATCCAAAAAAAAGTCCCCTCACCACATAATAATCAAAACACTAAACATACAGGACAAAGAAAAAATATTAAGAGCCACAAAGGAAAAAGACCAAGTAACATATAAAGGCAAATCCATCAGAATAACACCAGACTTCTCAATAGAGACTATGAAAGCTAGAAGGTCCTGGACAAATGTTATGCAGACATTAAGAGACCACGGATGCCAACCTAGACTATTATATCCAGCAAAACTCTCAATCACCATAGATGGAGTAAACAAAATATTCCATGATAAAACCAGATTTAAAGAACACCTATCCACAAATCAAGCCCTACAGAAAGCACTAGAAGGAAAAATCCAAACCAAAGAAACTAACCCCACCCCTGAAAACTCAGGCAATAGATAATCCCACACCAGCAAATACAAAAGAAGGAAAATGCAACACTACCACAAAAAAATAACAGGAATTAACAATCACTGGTCATTAATATCCATCAATGTCAATGGTCTCAACTCACCTATAAAAAGACACAGACTAACAGAATGGATAAGATTTTTTTTTTCTCTCGAGACAGGGTTTCTCTGTGTAGCTTTGCACCTTTCCTGGAACTCACTTGGGAGACCAGGCTGGCCTCGAACTCACAGAGATCCACCTGCCTCTGCCTCCGAGTGCTGGGATTAAAGGCGTGCGCCACCACCGCCCGGCTCAGAATGGATAAGAAAACAGGATCCATCCTTCTGCTGCATACAAGAAACACGCTTTAACTTCAAAGACAGAAACTACCTCAGAGTAAAGGACTGGGAAAAGGCTTTCCAAGCAAATGGACCTAAGAAGCAAGCTGGTGTAGGTATCCTAATATCTAATAAAATAGACTTTCAAACTAAAATCAATCAAAAGAGATCAGGATAGACATTACATATTTATCACAGGAAAAATCCGCCCTGATGAAGTCTCAATTCTGAACATTTATGCCCCAAATACAAAGGCACCCACATTCATAAAATAATTATTACCTAAGCTTAAATCGCACATCAAACCCCACACATTAGTAGTGGGAGATTTCAACAAACCACTCTCACCAAAAGACAGATCTACCAGACTGAAACTTAAAGAAATAAAGGACCTAACAGATGTTATGGTTCCAATGGACTTAATAGATATCTACAGAACATTCCATACTAACACAAAAGAATATAACTCCTTCTCAGCACCCCATGGAACCTTCTCAAAAATTGACCTCCTGTATCTTATCGGACCACTATGCCTTAATGTTAGACTTCAACAACAACAAAAACAATACAAAGCCTACAATGTCATGGAGACTGAATAATGCCCACCTGAAACACCAATGGGTCAAGGAAGAAATAAAGAAATTAAAGATTTCCTAAAAATCAATGAAAATGAAAGTACAGCATACCCAAACTTATGGGACACTGTGAAAGCAGTGCTAAGAGGAACATTCATAGCTCTAAATGCCCATATAAAGAAGATGGAGAAATCTCATACCAATGATTTAACAGCACAACTGAAAGCTCTAGAACAAAAAGAAGCAAACTCACCCAGGAAAAATACACGCCAGGAAATAATCAATTGAGGGCTGAAATCAATGAAACAGAAACTAAGAGAACAATACAGAACATCAATGAAAAAGAGTTGGTTCTTTGAAAAAAATCAATAAGATAGACAAAACCCTAGCCAAATTAACCAAACCAGACTTTCAAAGAAGAACTAATTCCAATACTCTTCAATTGTTCCACACAATAGAAACAGAAGGAACATTACCAAACTCTTTTTATGAGGCTGCAATTACCCTGATACCCAAACCACACAAAGATGCAACAAAGAAAAAGAGTTACAGACTAATCTCCCTCATGAACATTGATGCAAAAATACTCAACAAAATATTGGCAAGCTGAATCCAAGAACACATCAAAAAAATTATCTACCATGACCAAGTAGATTTCATCCCAGGGATGCAAGGATGAAAATCTGTCAATGTAATACACCATATAAACAAACTGAAAGAAAAAAACCACATGATCATCTCATTAGATGCTGAAAAAGCCTTTGAAAAAATCCAACACCCCTTCATGATAAAGGTTCTAGAGAGATCAGGAATACAAGGAACATTCCTAAACATAATAAAGGCAATTTACAGCAAGCCAACAGCCACCATCAAATTAAATGGAGAGAAACTCAAAGTGATACCACTAAAATCAGGAACAAGACAAGGCTGTTCACTCTCCCCATATTTATTCAATATAATACTAGAAGTTCTAGCTAGAGCAATAAGACAACAAAAGGATTTCAAAGGGATACAAATTGGAAAGGAAGAAGTCAAACTTTCACTATTTGCAGATGATATGATAGTATACATAAGTGACCCCAAAAATTGTACCAGGGGACTCCTACAGCTGATAAACTCCTTCAGTAAAGTGGCAGGATACAAGATCAACTCAAAAAAATCAGTAGCCCTCATATACACAAATGATAAAAGGGCTGAGAAAGAAGTCAGAGAAACATCACCCTTTTATAATAGCCACAAATAATATAAAATACCTTGGGATAACACTAACTAAACAAGTGAAGGACCT
This sequence comes from Peromyscus attwateri, assembly GCA_902168425.1. NCBI lineage: Eukaryota > Metazoa > Chordata > Mammalia > Rodentia > Cricetidae > Peromyscus > Peromyscus attwateri. The sequence continues at coordinate 16,258 of CABHPP010132571.1, read as the reverse complement.
TTTTGATAAGAACTTTAAATCTCAAAGAAAGAAATTGAAGAAGAAATCAGAAAATGGAAGGATCTCCCATGCTCATAGATAGGTAGGATTAACATAGTAAAAATGGCAATTTTACCAAAAGCAATCTACAGATTCAATTCAATCCCCATCAAAATCCCAACACAATTCTTCACAGACTTGGAAAGAAAAAAATACTCAACTTCATATGAAAAAAACAAAAGACCCAAGATAGCTAAAAAAAATCCTGTATGATAAAGCAACCTCTGGAGGCATCACCACCCCTGACTTCAAGCTCTACTATAGAGCTATAGTAATAAAAAACAGCTTGGTACTGGTATAAAAACTGACATACAGACCAATGGAATCTAATTGAAGACCCTGACATTAATCCATGCACATAGGAACACCTGATTTTTGACAAAGAAGCCAAAACTATACAATGGAAAAAAGAAAGTATCTTCAACAAATGGTGCTGGCATAACTGGATGTCAATATGTAAAAGATTACAAATAGATCCATATCTGTCACCATGCACAAAACTCAAGTCCAAGTGGATCAAAGACCTCAACATAAATCCAGTTACACTAAACTTAATAGAAGAGAAAGTAGAAAGTACTCTTGAACACATTGGCATAGGAGATTACTTTCTAAATATAGCACCAGCAGCACAGATACTGAACACACAATTAATAATAAATGGGACCTCTTGAAACTGAGAAGCTTTTGTAAGGCAAAAGACATGGTCAATAAGACCAAAAGACAGCCTACAGAATGGGAAAAGATCTTCACCAATCCCTGACAGAGGGCTGATCTCCAAAGTATATAAAGAACTCAAGAAACTAGACATCAAAATACTGGACAATCCAATTAAGAAGTGGGCTAAAGAGCTAAACAGAGAATTCTCAACAGAAGAATCACAAATGACTGAAAGACATTTAAAGAAATGCTCAACATCCTTAATCATCAGAGAAATGCAAATCAAAATGACTCTGAGATACCACCTTACATCTGTCAGAATGGCTATGATCAAAAACACTAATCACAAGTCACTAATGTTGGAGAAGATGCGGAACAAAGGGAACACTCCTCCACTGTTGGTGGGAATGCAAACTTGTACAACCACTGTGGAAATCAGTATGGCAGTTCCTCAGAAAATTGGGAATCGATCTACCTCAAGACCCAGCCATACCACTCTTGGGCATATACCCAAGGAATGATCAATCATACTACAAAGATACATGCTCAACTATGTTCACAGCAGCACTATTTGTAATAACCAAAACCTGGAAACAACCTAGATGCCTGTCAACTGAAGAATGGATTAAGAAAATGTGGTACATATACACAATGGAGTACTACTGAGCAGAGAAAAACAATGACAGCATGAAATTTGCAGGCAAATAAATGGATGGAACTAGAAAAAATCATCCTGAGTGAGGTAACCCAAACCCAGAAGGACAAACATGTATGTACTCACTCATAAGTGGATTCTAGATATAAAGCAAAGAACAATCAGACTGCAACCCACAGAACCAGGAAGGCTATATAGCGGGGTGGGGGGTGTGGGTGGGGGGTGTGGGTTGGGTACTAGGAATACTATGGCTTATAAGTTGTTTTGGTTTTACTTAATTACTAGGCAAGCCTCAATGAAACATTTCACTATTAGGATAAGAATTTATACTATATCAAGCTGATAATAGAAACATAAATAAATAAATAAATAAATAAATAAATAAATAAATAAAATGGGGAAAGAAAGAAAAATAGTAGTCTACCTCTAAAAAAGCTTATCTCGGGTAAAAATTAAGCAGAGTACTAAACACTACAATGGTCACCAGTTTTCTCATGGCTGCTTTTTAATATGTTCAAAAATTTTCCCAAGCTCCAGAAACCAGCTTAAGCCCATCTGGACAGGTTGGATCTACTTCAGATAAGTGCCAAACCCAAACTGTCCTGATCTGGGAACACTCCAAACAAAATAAAAATGATTCTTTTTCTTAAGCCTTTCTCTGTCTCACCATATCCTGTCAGACATGAGCAGTCAGAGTTCCAAGCCAGGAAAGATGGACAACTCCAGGGCAGCAGATGACAGTCCCCAATCCCAGAACACCTGTCTACTTCAAAAGCCCCCTTCCTTATCCCCCAAGAGCCAACCAATGCCCACCAAGTCAACTGGAAGCAGTTTTCTGGAGAAATGATGCCCCATACCCACTCATCCGCCATCTTTTATAAAAACAAAGAGTCCAAGATGATAGGAATTCCAGTCACGCCCCCATGATTGTGCATGCCCCAGTGGGACACTTAATCATTTCTGCCTAGTCATTTCCGGGTCTTATGTCCTATGTAACCCGTGCACTGCGTGGTCACATAAGTTACATGCAGCATGACCATGTGATCCATGTGCACAAATGAAGTAGCCATGTGGGCCTGTGTGTGCATGTGTGTGGTGGTCCTTAAAAACCAGGCCCCATGTCCCCCTGCCCCCTTCCCTCATGTGTCCTTTCAGCAGGCCTGACCACATCTATCCCTTCTTCCTTCTTTAATAAAACTCTTGTTAGTGGATTCTGTCGTGTTTTGTGACTTTTCCTTGCAGGGTAAGAGCACCGCTAAAAACCATCACCCTTCCTTGTTGAAGCAGTTCCAGGCCTGACTTTCCTGAGAACTCAAAAAAACTGCCCTCCGTGGCTGAACTGTCTCCTTGCAGTTCCAGCTGTCAGAGCTGTGCTAAACAACCCTGGGACACCTTCAGGGCAGAGCTGTTGTCCTGAGTAGCTTGAGGTTTGGGATACCTCGTCTTCCAGGGCTGAACTGTCTCCTTTCGAGCTTCAGCCATCAAGAACTGTCCTAGCCGGGCAGTGGTGGCACACGCCTTTAATCCCAGCACTCGGGAGGCAGAGGCAGGCGGATCTCCGTGAGTTCGAGGCCAGCCTGGTCTCCAAAGCGAGTTCCAGGAAAGGTGCAAAGCTACACAGAGAAACCCTGTCTCGAAAACCAACAACAATAACAAAAAAAGAACTGTCCTAAGCAGCTCAAAGTGTTGCCTGAATCCCAGGTAGTCAGGACACCTTTCCCCAGAGTTTCAAAACTCGTGTTTCCATGCCAAAATCCAGGACCAAACCCAGAGTTGTTGCAACCAATTTACTTACACATGGTACATAGCCATGACTGGCTGGCTCTGGGCCATGTTGCTCCATTTGGAGGCCTTTATGGTTAATTGCCAGCTCTTTGAAGCATTACAGAAGTTAGGTCCATTTAAGGACTCTACACATCAGGTTTGTAGAGTAGGCCCTCATTGCCTCAGAGGTGGAGAAAGGATGATTGGGAGAAATCAGGAGTTTAAGGCCAGCCTTGAGTATACAACAGTGCTATAGTCTGCTGGGGCTACAGATAACCCTGACTCAAAAAAGGGAAAAAAAAGCAAACAAATACAGACACAGACACATACAAATGGACTCCATTTAAGCCACTATTCCTTACCTGAACATGGGGCTTACACTACCCTATGGTTGTTATACCCAGCATTTAACAATCTGTAAATAACCCCTATAAAACTCATGGTTCATCACATTGGACTTTGGTGGTATCTGTACTTGGTTCTGTCATTGATTTCCTATCTATAGTGAGTGGACATATCTGTAAGGCCTTTCTCCAGAAAAAAAATTGTCAAACAAGATCTGACAGACAGGTAATAATCAGAATATACAATGAATTTTTACAATAAACTGCAAGAGGGGTTGGGAATTTAGCTCAGTGGTAGAGCGCTTGCCTAGCAAGCTCAAGGCCCTGGGTTCGATCCTCAGCTCAAAAAAAAAAAAAAATGAACTGCAAGAACAAGCAGACCTAACAGGGTGTGGTAACACACACACCTTTAATCCCAGCACTAGAGAGGCAGAGGCAGGAGGCTGAGTTGGAGGGCAGCCTATTATACAATGAGAGTTACAGAACAGCCAGGACTATACGGAGAAACTCTATCTCAAAAACCAAAAAAATTAAATTAAGTTAAAAAAAATTTGTTAAATAGGCTGGGTGCAGTGCTTAGGACTTAGGACTTAGAACTTAGGAGGCAGAGGCCGGATGATCTGCGAGATCTTGAACAGCATGGTCTATATAGAGAGCTACAGGATATCCAGGACTATATAGCTGACCTGGTCTCAACAAGCCAAACAAATAGCCGGGCGGTGGTGGCGCACGCCTTTAATCCCAGCACTAAGGAGGCAGAGCCAGGCGGATCTCTGTGAGTTCGAGGCCAGCCTGGTCTACAGAGTGAGTTCCAGGAAAAGGCACAAAGCTACACAGAGAAACCCTGTCTTGAAAAAAATAACAAAAAAAGCAAATAAACAAACAAACAAAAAAACCCTTCAACATCTTTAGCCATCAGATCAATGCAAATTAAAAGTACTTTGAGATATTATCTTAGAATCACAGAGATTTAACCCACAATAGCTCATGCTGGTGAAGATGTGGGGGGAAAGGAACACTATTCATTGCTGTTGGGAATGCAAAATGGTGCAGCCACACCACCCTCCCCATCTACCCAGGAGCCTTAGTGGCCAACTCACCCCGGGTATCAGCAGGCTCTCCCATCGTGACCAGATCCCAGCTGGTGGTTGAAACTCTAGTACAAAGACCTGGGTTAAATATCTTCTCCACCCAGGACCCTCCCAGGTCCCCCACCTCTTTTTTCCGTCACTTCCAACAGACCCTCCCACTCTCTCCTCCTACTCGGTCTACAGCCCCACCCTATGAAGGCTTGGCATAGTTGAGGATGTCTTTCATTATTGCACTGGTTTTCTTGGGACCTGAAACACTAACACATCCTTTGCCACACCCTCTTAGTTCCCCTCCACCCTTGAGCCCAGATGAACTTTGACCTCTACTAAGTTGGTGACCATCTCAGTAAATGGGCCTCAACTCAGGCTACCCAAGTATCCACCTATACTTTCTCATTTCTATCACCCCTCCTTTATTTCCTTTATATTTTAGTTTAGTTTTTTGAGACAAAGTCTCTCTGTGTAGCCCTGACTGTCCTGGAACTCACTCTGTAGACCAAGCTGACCTCGAACTCAGAGATTTGCTTGCCTCTGCCTTCAGAGATCTGGGGTTAAAGGTGTGTGCCACAGTTTTCTCTCTCTCTCTCTCTCTCTCTCTCTCTCTCTCTCTCTCTCTCTCTCTCTCTCACACACACACACACACACACACACACACACCCACAC
>CABHPP010132570.1:0-10470 GCA_902168425.1 Peromyscus attwateri | reverse complement strand
GAAGGAAGGAAGGAAGGAAGGAAGGAAGGAAGGAAGGAAGGAAGGAAAGGGAAGGGAAGGGGAGGAAGGGGAAGGAGGGAAAAATGAGGGAAGAGAAGAAATAAAGGAGCTCCAGGGATTGACCTAACTGGGGCAGTAAGAAAATGAAGAAAAGACATGACAGATACAGAGATGTAGAAAAGCTGGAGTGGTGTGGTCTGGGCTCTCTAATGGAGAAGCCACAGCACCCCAGTAACTCAGTGTATTTGGTTTGTGCAGTTGAACAGGGAAGCAGGGGTATTATATGCTGCTGAATGAGGAGACAAGGTTATTACCTACAGATAGACAAGGAAGCAGAGTTACTATACAACACTGAACTCGGAGACAGGGTTATTGACTACAGATAGACAAGGAGGCAGAGTTACTGTATATCACTGAACAAGGAGGCAGGTCTTAGTAATCTGGGTACGAGCAGACTCTAGGGAGCAGTCTTCAGGCAATAGATATCTAAGTGAAGAAACTGTGGTGAACATTTTCTGCTCACACTGTCAACATATGCCCTTGGAACAGAGGAAGGCTTTGCTATCCCTGTGGGCTTCACCAAGGGGAGGCTTTGCCATGCTCATGAGGCTGAGGCATTGGGGTCCTTGACATGGTCATGCCCATATCAACAACACACATTCAATCAAGATCTCACTCACTCCCCACAGAGGGTGAGATTGATATGTGATAAGGAGATAGAACTGAGTGGAAATTCCAGCAGCACATACAGATACTTATAGAATGTTACTATGTCTACAGATCTTTACATTTACAACTCTTTCCAAGTCCTCTCCCAAAACTGAAAACTCCGGAGTTCTTTCTTGGACTCCTCTTCTTTTTCTAATTTTGATTATTTTATTTTGTGAGAATTCACAGGAGTACTGTATTCACATCATGTCCACCTTTCTCTCCCATCTAGCCCTCCCTTTCCCTTGACTCCTCTCAAATTTATGACCTCTTCTTTATCTACTGGGTGATTACGTGTTTATATGTGACCTATTGAGTCCATTGTGTTGCTTGTTTTTAACACGTGTTTATGGCTGACCACTTGAGATCAGGTGGGCTCATCCCTGGAAAAAAAATGATTATCCTTCCTGGCAGCCATTAACTGCCTGTGGTTCTTCATTTAAGGGTGGAACCTTGCGAGATTTCTCCCACCCACATTGGCAAGTCCACTACTATCATTTACAGCTCTTGGTTAGGCAACCATATTGGTGGGATTTCATGGGATATAGCTTCCCTGTCTAGAAGGCACAGAATCACAGCAGGCTTCCTTGTCCTCTGGCTCTTATACTCTTCCCACTCCCTCTTCCATCACTGTACCTGCACTTTAGGTTTATGATTACATTGTAGATGTATTAATTGGGCCGAGGTATCCCATGGTCATTTATTCTCTATGTTTTGACCAATGGTGGATCTTTGCGATAGTCCCCATTTGTTGTAAAAAGAAGAAAAATCTTTGATGATTGGTGAGAGCTAAACTTATCTGTGGGTATAAGGATATTTATAGTACAATTAGAAATTATGTTGGTATAGAAAAATGGCGGTAGTAGGTTCACTACTGTATATATCATTGCTCCAGCCATGGTTAGCTGGCTAGGTTTAGAGTGCTAGGCATGAGTCCCTCCCACCCCATTGAGGGGAGATTAGACAGCTGTCAGTTATCTCCAAGATAAAAGGGGCACTATGATACCTCTCTTGTAGCTATTGAGTCTTTGGAGTAGGAGTAGTGTAACAGACAAATTCGTTTTTTAATTCTACTTAATTTCAATAACTACATTTATATAGCCATACAGATCCGTTGGCATAGAGCAGATGTTGCTGGTTACATTTCCACATAAGAATATTTGAGGCTGCCATGGATGCCTAGAGGCAGTCCATGTAACTACTTCTGGTTGAGACGGAGGATCTACAACTGTCTAGATAAGAAATAGATGCTCCTTGCAACGGAGCACTTTTGCAAAGCAGAAGCTGTTTTGGTATTGCTCATGAACGTTTGCAAGACTGCACTCTAATTTGGAAGAGCCTGTGTGTGTGTGTGTGTGTGTATGTGTGTGTGTAATATGAATTTTCTAAAAAGCAGGTATAAACACATTTATTCACCTGATTCAAAGGAAGTCTTGAATCCTTAAAATAATGCTTCCTGCTTTTCAGATATGGAAACGTGTTTTTGAGGAAATATTTAAATAAACATGAGTTGCAGGAGAGCAGAACATAGGATAGAGTGACTGACAGCTATAACGGGGGAAACTGGCATTTTCAAAACAAATTCTAGTAACCTAAGAATTCTTCTAGTTAGCCCTATATAGACAATTTTGGGCAGTCAAGATGTTAAAGAGCATTCTAGAATGGCAGCTAGGAGCATAAGATGCAAATCTGACTTTCAGCTGTCCTATTACCTTTGGGTGTCTGAAGACAACTCCCCAATTTCCAGAGCTTTGCCCTCTTTCTCTGCAAAGGTGAGGAAGCACTGGATTGTGAAAGCATGGTTTGAGGGGTGGGATGGCCCACTTCAGGACATGTCTATAAAGGTGAAGTCCCTCTCCTAGTATCCCTCCCACAGCTGGAAAATATTCTAGAAACCACCTGTCAGAATGAGGAAATTGAGCATGCAAAAATGCAAAGACAATAGTGATACTGGCAACAGATTCTAAAAAAGAGAGATGACAAGAGCCAGCTGCCGGACACCTGCTCCATGCTCAGTCACCAACTCTGAAACCAGAACTCAGTGCCAGAAAGGCAAGACAGACATGCACACATCCCATGAATCTCAGAGCTGTTTCTCAGCCTGTGATTTCCAGCTTGCTTTCAGTCAGTTCAAAGAGCTGTCAGGGTAGTGAAGAATGTGCTAGAACAAATGACTACAATCGCCTTTAAAAAAGAAAGAGAGATAAGCCCGTTGCTGTTTGCACACATAATTGTTTGAGCCTTTCTCTCTTCTAATGTGATGCTTTAGGCTGTCGCCAGAGGAGTCACAACCCACAGTTTGAGGACCATTGCTCCAGCACATACAATGGGTCGTCTGGCCTCACCATTCTTCCCTTGGTTATTTCTCCAGTGTTCTCTTTGCTTTACTTTTATACCCTGTCTCCAAACTTCACAAACAGACACATGCCCTATTCTTTGTCTGTCTGTCTATCCATGTCTCCACCTGTCCATCTGCCTTGTTTGGGGAAAAACCCACAGGATAAAGCAAAAGTTAATCAAAAAGGAAGATCGACTCCCAAAGAAAGCTTTCTTTCAGAGCGCTGAACTGTTACCTCTGCTTTTCCTTTATGGATGCTATTTGGACAAAGTCTGCAATGAAACTTCCCCTAAACAATAACTCTCTAAGTGAAGCTATTTTGTGGCTGATTTTCTTCCTTTACAATTTCCTGCTCTAGTGCAATATTTCTGGACACTTAACCTCTCACTCCCTTTCAATAGGAATCTCTTCCTTTATGGTGAGTAACAAAGCCAGGAAGAGAAGCAGGTGTTCAAAGCCTCAGGGGCCACAATTAAAAAAAAAAAAGTAAATCTTCACCCTTCATCTATATAGAACATACCCTTGAAAAAAACACGCCTTCCTGGGTGTTATATTCAATTTGCTTAACTGTGCGTGCTCATGATAAGCTTGCCAGAAAATTTCTGTGATGCCCTGTTTTTCTTGTTCTTGTTAATGAGAGGGAAACCCTACACAACACACTCCCTTGGCTCAGCTCATGCCTTGACCGAAGGTAAGGGGTCTAACTAGAGTAAGGACAAAGGGACCTTCAGGGGCTTTGACATCAGTCCTTTATGATTGCAATCATGGTGTAGCACTCAAAAAGTCCAATTCTGAGACAAGTTTATTTTTGTAATATGAGTTCTTTATAAAATAACCCTGTCATACAAATTGAATTATAGTGCCATTGGTCCACTACTTTTATTTTCTAATTGTGTGAAAGGGAATCCAAGATGATCTATGGAAATAATTAAACTTTTTAATGTGATAAATTAGTGAAATTAACCTGTTAATTATTGTGAGACATTGAAATATTAGTGCTTTCCATGCAGAGTGAGGAAATGTTAGAGACATTACCTGATACCTTTAAAATATTTTCTTCTATATGTTACCTTACTTTTCTAAAATAAAATATAAGTAAATATAAATATAAAATATAAGTAGACTTCTGGGTGCTTACTTGTCCTTAAATATAAGGTTCATGTCTTGAGTGATACAGTCATAGTGATATTGTCTGTGCATTTTTATAATACCAAAGACTACAATCAACCCAAATGCCACTAATGGGAAATATATAAAATAAGTTTGTCTATCTCCATATTATAGAATGACACCAAATTACTAAATCAAAAGGAAAAATATTACTAACAAAATGATGCATTAATTAAAGTCATAAGGATACCTAGCATCCACTGAGCAACAATGACTGAATGACATTTATGAAATGGATAAATATATGTACCCCTCTCACATTTCCGTGATGTATATACTATCACCAGCCCCAGTTTGTAAGTAGGAAAACCAAGATGTGGAGAGGGTTTTTGTTGTTGCTGTTGTCGTTTTGTTTTGTTTCAGAGATAAGAGAATGCAGAGAGGCAATAATAATATAAAAACAGAACCAATCTTATTCTGTGGTACTATTGTATAAACTGTTACAGAGTTATATAGAATATGTATCTATCTGTAAGAGAATATATATTGAAAAAGAAGGGATGGGGAAGATACATACCATTAATTTATTTGAATTATAGTTCTCTAAAACATGTACTTTCCTAAGATTTTCATTGTTAGTTCATAGACTGTTAGCATAATTCAATAGCCTTTTCAGTACCAGCAGCGGCTTTTGTAAGGCCCAACACTTGGAAACACATAATACAATAGCCATCACTATGGCATCCCTTGGGCACATGAAGCTCTTCAGCACTTAACATGTGGCCCTTTCAAACTGACCTATACTCAAACAATGAAACCCTTGTCAGGTTTTGAAAAGAAAAGATGTAAAATTTCTTATTAAACATTTTTATTAAATTCTTGTAAGGATTATTAAATTTATTTATTAAATTCTTGTATTGCATGAAGTTATTGTTAACTTCATGCATTTCCTTGACTTTTGGAAAGGTGTCTACTAAAATTTAAAATTGCTTTTGGTTAGATGTTAAGGTCTTTTGGTTAGATGTTAAGGATTTTGAAGAATTCAGGTTTCTTGGAGTTTCTCTTTCTTTCCCTTCAGCATTAGTGCTCCTGGGTTCTTGATGGGTCTTAGAGTCCCCTGAGAAACATCAAGTACCACCTAGACCCCCTGTCAGAGGTTCTGAATGGCCTATGCTGACCTGTGCTAGTCAGCTACTCCAGGGTCTGCTGTGTTTTGAATTATGCGTCCTAATATACGGCCATGCAGAGAACAGCTTCTCTATGTCAAATAGTGTCCAAACAGCTTGGTTGCTCCAAAGGCATTTCTTCTAATATTTGAGAAGCTGTACTTTATGTTGCCTTACCAAGTAGAGGTTTTTCCTTTTTAAAAACAATATCAAGTAAATTGGAAGGCAGGACAAATTTTCAGTCGCAGGAATATGCTAAAAGTTTTAAAATCTTTACTTGTAAAGCTTCTTTATTCTAAATAAATCAGTCTTATTTATAGTGCTCTCTGTCCTCCAGACCTTTCAAGCAGTGGCATGTAAAATGCTTCAGATGGAGCAAATGGAAGTTGCAAACCTATTTACATTCGGAGTATGATTATTTAAGCCCTCCCTCAAAGAGGACTGGCTCAGAGGATGTGTCTTTGTAAATCACAGAAATAAATTTTTATGGCCCTAACATTTTACTGCCATATGAACAGAATATAGTACCCATGCTACTAACATATTTTGCATCCTTACTCCAAGTTTGTAAAAATGCTACTCAAAGTTGACTCTTTTCATACATCATATTTTATTAAACCAACATTCATTTACCCAGTCTTTCTAGCATTTTGCATAGTTCCTTCTCCTTCCCCCAATGGTGTTTTTCTCCGTACTCTGGTTTCTGTTACTGACTGGATGGTAGTGATAAGAGAAGATTGCTAAATAAACTAAATTAAAATGAAATTGTGAGACACAGTTATCTGTCAGTTTTCTGGAAGAAAATACTCAGGGAATCTGACTTACTTTCTGGACATTGCTATTAGCTACATAATTATTTTCTAGTGTAAGGTATTATAAACTAAGCCACAAGGCTCTCATTGTTTTGTTAACATTTAAACTAAAATGTTACCTTCAGCATTATTTAATTTTTTTCCAAATTACTAAAATTTTCTTATTAGTTGCCTGTGTTGGCAAGATAAAATAGTTTCTTCCAGACAGACACATCTGTCTTGTTTTCTGTTTCTCCCCATGTCTAGTAAAATACTTCACATGCATTGTTTTTAAATGAGAGAAAATAAGAATTTGTCATGGCATTTTAAAATATAATATTGTCTCATTTATAATAAAATTCCTTAATAATAAAGTGAAGTTACACTTTATTCACTCAGAATTTTTCACATTTTCTGTTTATTTCTGAATAATTATAAAATTGTATTACTAAATTGTTTTAAAACTAAATTTCTAAAATACTCCTGTGTGCGAGAGTGCATGTGAGGTGTATGGGTGTGTTTGTGTGTGGTGTATGGGTGTGTATGTGTGTGGTGTATGGGTGTGTATATGTGTGGTGTATGTGCATGTGTGTGGGGAGGAGCAGGTAACTGATGCAGCAGAAGCCTGAGGAGAGCTTTCAGAGTCCCTCTTTATCAATCTCTGCCTTGTTCCTCTGAGGAAGTGTCTCTGGTTGAACGTGATCATGGTTTTCACCTCAGATGAAGGGCTGCAAGCTCCAGCAATGCTCTTGTCTCCACCCTCAGTGCTGAGGTGACATTCATGGGAAGGGCCATGCTTTAAGTGGGTGCTAGGATTGGAACCCCTGGTCCTCAGGCATACACAGCAAATGCTTTTAGATGCCGAGCCATCTCTCTCCCCCTAAGATACTTTTAAAAGTAGTTTTAAAACAAAAAAAATTTGTTACCAAATTTTGGAGAAAATAATTGAGCTACATTTTCAGCTTTTCCTATCAAGTATTCTTTCAAGGGGCAAAATGACAGCTGTAGATACTTTACACAGGAGCTTCTGTAGCCTTCATGAAATGGTGGTGCAGCACTCATTCATGTCACGGAGATTAGGTGGTCAGACTGAGTGGGCCCAGTTAATTGGGCTGTGGTGGCTTCATCTTGGAAAGCCTGTGATGGTTAGGTCAGCCTAGGTCTCAGCTTATGATCTGATGGAAGCAATTATCAGGTCACTTTGAATGAAAAAATCTAGTGTGAATATAAATTGGGGACACTTGCCATTCTCTTGTCTAGACATCTCAACTGAAAAGAACTGGAATTTGTGAAACTAGACATGCTAACTTGCTGATCTGGAGGCTGCTATGGTATCAGGTAGGCTTATACTTTTTTAATCAAACTACTTGTGGAAGGGGCTGTATCCATTGGAGGATATACTTAGCAAAACAGCCGTAATGATGCTGGGAGTTATTCAAGCCTCATGTTATCTATCATTAGTACGCTCTTCTATGTGTGCTTAAAAGCAAAGAATGTTCCAGCAGAGGGGATTTCATACATTTACTACTTTAAAATAAATAATTACAAATTAGTCTCTATCTACTATGGAATAATTAACTTTTTAGAAATATCAGTATTGCAGGAATATGCTTTTTACTTGATCAACCCTGGAGAAATTACTCCTCTGCATCTGACTTTGGAGCTTTTTCTTTTAAGTGACAACAAAATGCAATAGTTATAAATATACTTTTTGGAACTAAGTGGGAAAAGTGATGATGTGCACTCGCTGTTCTAGAACCATTATAGGAATTAATTTAGTCTCTACTGAAAAGCAGCGAGGATAGCCAGTGCTTGACAGATTGGATTTCTCAATATAGTAAATTACAAACTGTGGAAAATTATGTAACAATTTATTCAAATAAAACTCTGCAAAACCTTGACAGTAAGAAGTTCAGCTTTCGCCATTAACTCCTCTGGCTGAAAGACCCTTTAGCACAGCCAGGCTAGCTTGTCATACATTCTCCTGCTGGCTAGCTGCTTAATTACCCAGCAACTGGAGTAGATGGGCTAATATTCAAACTTGAGTCACTATATTTATCCTCCTTAACTTAATGCTTATCATTGCAATGGTCAAGATTTATTATAGGATTCTTGTGGTGATATTGTGTTCCCCAATATATTGTGCACTTTAAGAAACTTATCTGGGGTCAGAGAACAGAACAGCCGCTAGACAGACATAGAGGCCAGAAAATGGTGGCACAGACACCTTTAATCCTAGCATTCCAAAGGCAAAGATCCGTCTGGATCTCTGTGAGTTCAAAGCCACACTGGAAACAGCCAGGCATGGTGACACATGCCTTTAATCCCAGGAAGTGATGGCAAGAAGCAGAAAGGTATATAAGGCATGAAAACCAGGAACTAGAACCTGGTTAAGCTTTCAGGCTTTTAAGCAACTGTTCGGCTGAGATCCATTTGGATGAGGACTCAGAGGCTTCCAGTCTGAGGAAACAGGATCAGCTGAGGAATTGGCGAGGTGAGGTAGCTGTGGCTTCTTCTGCTTCTCTGATCTTCCAGTATTCACCCCAATAACTGGCCTCAGGTTTGTTTTTTATTAATAAGACCTTTTAATATTTGTGCTACAGATTCTTATCTTCCAGACACGACACACAGATGGTTTCATTTGATCCTCACATGACCCTTTTGGGAAGAGAGGGCTTAGCCATCATGGATACAGCTTTCCATCATGGGTCAAGATGGCTAACATTGGGGTGGGAGGAAGGAAGAGTATCATTACAAAATGGCTGACCTGGGTATGCAGGAAAACCCAAAGTAAACAGTGGTGTAATATGTTATATAACTGTTTAGGAGACTGCCACTTTTGTGGGGGTCTTGTATAAATTTGATCTTGAAGTCAGAGGTTTGAGTGTTTGCCTTCGAGAGCCTGCCTGTGTGTCTCCATAGGTCCATGTTCTTATTTTTGTATGATATGTGTGCCATTCTTCCTGTGTGCCTGTGCCTGCCTGTGTGAGTCCTGTGTGTGCTAGCACATAATGGGTCCCTGCTGGCATCTGCTCCATAGTGGTCTGTGTGCCATCCTTTGCTCACAGTAAACCAAGTGAGTCTTACCAGTATATGACTCCTCAAATTCTCTTCAACTCCTTGTCTCCCATGACCTTCCTCCTTTCCTGGCATTAGAATCTTGACCATGGAGAACATTATATTGAAAGTCCTATTATTTTTACTTTTTATTGGTAAAAGAACTAAGGGTTAGTTAGAAAGGGTATAGAACTTGCTGGGTGTCCTGCAGTGAACACATGTTAAAGTTGAAATTCAATCACAAATAATCTGATGTTATTATATAGTTTTAAGCCTAGCATGTTTCTTTCAAAAATATATGCATATATATATATATATATATCATAGCCTATGCATATCCTAGGCTTTATGATAATCTATACAGTAGATAAAGCTATGTATTGATTTAAATGTATATTAAAGAGATAAACTTTTGGCCAAACCCGTGACTTTAACATATTTTTACATGGGATGTGCCTAAATAAGTAAATGGGTAACATGCACAAAGTAGACCATGTGCATATTATAATGGGATACAGAAATACTTATTAACATTTCCCTAGTTAACTGTTAGGATATAAGCATGATAGGGATTAGTTGATCACTACTATAGATTCTCATGTATGGAATGTCTACATCATTATTTCTTTTCAGTGATGATCTAATATCACTTTAATATCCGAGATATCAATTATCAACTGCAGTCCCTATGGTGCACTGTGCTTTCCTTTTTTCTTGACCCATTATGGATCGGTGCATTATAAATATGTCCTTCAAACAATGCCAATGGTACTGATGGAAATGCTGGTTCTAGGGTGGTCAAAATGAAATCACTCATGCATTTTCAGGAGGAGGAAGACGAAATTGATGAATCACCTGGAACCATCTGCTGCCGTTAAAAATCACCACCTGCAATAAAAACCAAAGCAGCATGCATATAGAGTGATTATTACCTGAAACTTGAATTTTTACAGACTGTCAATGAAATTATACTTCTTCATTAGATTAGTATATTTGGGGACTTACAAAGTTGTAGTTACAAAAAAAAAAGCATCCTACACAAACATAACTTTTGAAATATCAGAAGACTACATACACTGTTATACCCTAGACATATTAAATTGTTTTGTCTTTTAATTTTTTTTATTAAAATGCAGTTTCATCATTCTTCCCTTCCCTTTCCTCCCTTCAACCCCTCCCACGTATCCCTTTCTCTCTCTCTCAAATTTATGGCCTCTGGCCTCTTTTTCTTTAATTGTTGTCACACACACACACACACATACACACACACACACACACACACACACACACACACACACAC
>CABHPP010132569.1:31830-55994 GCA_902168425.1 Peromyscus attwateri | reverse complement strand
TGTGCCTGTTTTAAAATGTAGGAGAGGATGTCCTTTTCGCATCCTGGACGTTTTCCCATCCTTTTGAAATAAAGATTTATTATACCCTACGTGGTATACGGTGTAGTTTTGCCATGAGATTAGTTATGCGCATTTGGCTTTTCATTTTATTGCCTGAGAGATTTAAGTTATGAGAGTTATAGTGATAGTTAAGTAGTCCAGCCAGAAATACCTGGTTTAGAATGCCCTAAAACTCCCTGCAGTTTTATCATCTCCAAAGGTAGGGCGCTGAATAGCAGAAACAAAGGTGTTGTAAATTAAAACGTCATCTGAGTGTCCTCTGACCTATCTGGTAGAGTCGGAATCATATAGTTTATACAGGTCTATTGACCCCAAGGTCATGGCTGGAAAACAAAGTTCGTGTTCCAGGACACTGACCCTGGAGTGTAATTCTGGCATCTTCAAATGCAACACTCTCTGCCCTTACTTCATTCCAAGGTTATAAAACATTGAATAAAGGACTGGTTTGTTAAAGGCTGTTAGTGTTCTGCCAATTAAAACAATTTTTAAAGTAATTATTTATGAGGAAATTGCTCATGACTTTCCCACTGTTTTTGATGCGTTTTGCTTCAGTCTGCTTTTGCCTCTTGAAATTGAGACAACCAAGGTGAGGCAGCCATGGTGAATAAGGTGCACTAGGGGACAAGAGCAGAATCCTGAGGCAGAGTTGTAAGATGTGGAGGAGTGACTGTGGTTCAAATAGAGGGGGCAGTATTCTGACACGTGGCCTCATGTGGGTTGGTACCACTGTATTTTCAAGCAGAGACAAGTTTCTCTGTCTCTGGAAAGAAGTTAGTGTTTTGAAATAGGAAAAAAAAAAAGGGGGATCATGAGATGGTTGGGTTTTTTGGAGAGGGGGTTGTCTTAGTTTGAGTTTTTTGGTTTGGTTTGGTTTGGGGGGGGTTGGTTGTTGTTTTTTGAGACAAGGTTTCATTGTGTTGCTCTAGCTCTCCTGGAACTCACTATGTAGACCAGTCTGGCCTTGAACTCACAGAGATTCCCCTGCCTCTACCTCCTGAGTGCTGGGATCAAAGGCATGCACCATCACACCTGGCTATTAGTTTTAATCTTCAGTTTGATATGACCTAGAAAAACCCGGGAAGAGAGTCTTGGTGAAGGGTTGTCTAGATCAAGTTGGCCTGTGGGCATGTCTATAGAGGACTGTCTTAACTGATGTGGAAAACCAAAGCCACACCATACCAAAAAGGAAGTTGGGGGAAGGGGTTTATTTGGCTTACACTTCCACACCACTGTTCAACACTGAAGGAAGTCAGGGCAGGAACTCAAACAGGACAGGAACTTGGAGGCAGGAACTGATGCAGAAGCCATGGAGGGGTACTGCTTTCTGGCTTGCTCTGCCTGCTTTTTTTTTTTTTTTAAGATTTATTTATTTATCATGTATACAGTGTTCTGTCTGTATGTCTGCCTACAGGCCAGAAGAGGGAACCAGATCTCATTATGGATGGTTGTGAGCCACCATGTGGTTGCTGGGAATTGAACTCAGGACCTCTGGAAGAGCAGGCAGTGCTCTTAACCCCTGAGCCATTTCTTCAGCCCCCATCAGCCTGCTTTCTTATAGAACCCAGGACTACCAGCCCAGGGATGGCACCACCCACAATGGGCTGGGATCTCCCCCATCAATCACCAACTGAGGGAATGTCCTACAGACTTGTCTACAGCCTAGTCTTATGGAGGCATTTTCTCAATTGGGGTTCCCTCCTCTCAGATAACTCTAGCCTGTGTCAAGTTGACATAAAATCAGCCAGCATATCTGGTTTGGGTCCCTGGACTATACAGGAGTGGAGAAGGGGCTGGAGAGATGGCTCAGACGTTAAGAGCACTTGTTTTCCCAGAGGGTCCCAGCTTGATTCCCACCATCCACACAGGGGCCCACAATTGTCCATAACTCCAGTTCCAGGGGATCTGACACCCTCATCTGACCTCTGCATGCCCTAGGCATGCGTATGGTACACAGCCATAACATTCAGGCAAACCCTCATACACATCAAATAAAAGTAGATGTTAAGAGGAGAAAGCTAGCCTAGCACTAAGCACGCGCACATTCACGTGGCGGTAATGTGACTAGTTGTCCCAAGCTCCCATCACCTTGACATTTCCCGCAGTGATGGTTGTAACCTGGCATTATAAGCTAAAAGAAACCCTTGCTTCCCTAAGTTGCTTCCTGTCAGAGTGTTTTCTTATAGCCTAAGAGTGAAACTAGAAGAGCGTATGAGGAACCCTAGCCACTGCACAGATAGCATTGGTTCCAGCCTTCTCTCAATGCTGAGGAGAGCAGTTAGAAGGGAGGCCTTGGTACACACCTGCTCTTGGGTCTTAGGAAGCCTATTAGTAAGTAGTTCAACAGTCTGAAGCCAGACTGCTTGCTCTGCAGTCCACTAGTCTCATGACCCAGGGCAAATACATCCTTTACCTGGTTACCTCAGCTTTAAAGAGAAAAGATGAAGGGTCCCTACTTCACAGGGAGGAGGAGATGATCAGACTGTGTACGGCTACACTGAAGGGCAGCTAGCATACCTAAACACCCTTTCTCTTTAGTCAACAACTAGCTGCGAGCAGAGTCCCCCACCACCTTCCTTTCTCCAGCCCTCAGGGCCAAGTTCTTCCAAACTTCTTGCTGCAGAAGAGAGGCCAAGCGTCAGCTGCTGCCAAAGGAGTAGGGCAGCAATGTGATACACGGTATGGGAGCATCCAGGCCTGAACTCCAATGCCTCAGAGGGTGGTTGTTGTTTTTTAATACTTATTTTATTTTGGAATGTGTATACGTGGGTGGGTATGTGCATTTGAATGCAGGAGCCTAGAGGCACAAAATACCCCTAGACCTGAAGTTACAGGCAGTTGTGAGCTGCCCAGTGTAGGTGCTAGGAATCAAATTCAGGTCATTTACAAGAATGGTATGAACTCTTAACCACTGAACCATCTCTCCAGCCCCTAATAATACTTTTGTTTTATTTATTTATGCATTTACTTACTTGCTGTTGTGGCATAATCTTTTTGTACATTGTAAAGATGTCTTTGCCAAGGTGCCTTCTGATTGGTTTAATAAAGAGCTGAATGGTCAATGGCTAGGCAGGAAGAGGTTAGGTGGGACTTCTGGGAAGAGAGAGAGGGGGGAGAGAGAGGAAAGAGAAAGAGAGAGAGGAAAAGAGATGAATCTAGGTATCTAGGTGCAGGAGAGACACCAAAGGACATAGGAGATGCAAAATGGAAGAAAGGTTAAAAAAAAAAAAAAACACAAAGCAAAACATAGATTAATAAATGGTTTAATTTAAGTTATAAGAGCTAGTTATACAAGCCTAAGCTATAGGCCGAGCTTTCATAATTAGTAAGTCTCCGTGTTGTTTTTTGTGAGCTGGTGGCCCAAAGAAAAATCCATCTACAATTTTCAGTGCGGGGAATGGAACCCAGGACTTGCGTGCTAGGCTAACACTCTACTGCTAAAGCCAACCTCAGCATCCATGCCCACAGGATCCTTAATAAGTCAGTCACTGCCGCTAAGCTATGAGTCTCAGACCCCTCAGAGATCAGAAAAAAAACCAGCCTGCCTGGTAGTGCAGAACACAAAACAAAGCTCTGTGGGACAAGCCTCCCCTGTCCTTCAGAATCCCAGCCGAAAGAAGGAGACAATACCACATGTGGACATTGTGAGCTCAGAGAGACTTACAGTCCAGGAAATTCATCTGCAGTCACCATTCAGTATTCATGAATGTACATCCTGGAAAAAGTCTGTTGTAGAGAGGAAACTCAAGCAGACATGGGAACATTCCCCATGCAGCCAGACCAGGAACAAGGCAGTGGCAGAGGCCACCCATAGGACTTGAAGGGAACAGAGGAAGAGACCATCCCTGGAAGAGAAGGTACCCCTTAAGGGAGACCCTCCTCCTCCACAGTCACTTCCCTGTCCCCAGGTAAAGGAGAGAATTATAAAATCTGCAGTGTGACCACATGCTTCCTCTGTGCCAGGCACATTCCCATGTAAAACCCTGTGTGAGTACTTTCGGCTTATTTTACAAAGGAACTGAGGCACAGAGCATGAAGCCAGTTCAATCCGGTTAAAGCCCTAGCAAACTTCAAGTACATCCCCCTACCTCCGTGGAATGCCAGGAAACCCAAAGGCAAGTCAGGCAGATTGAGGTGTTAACTCTTATTTGCACTGGACACATTTTTTTTCCTCTCTTGCATTTCACTCTTGCATTTACGACCTGTATTTAAAGCCTTCTCAAGCCCTATTGGAATAGAAAGGGGCACTCCTAGACCTGTCTCCAAGATTGGCCCCAGTTTCCCTAGAGTAAGAAGACAGGAATCTAGCACACATGCTCGCTCTAGAATGAAGGTGTGCCTTGACCTTGGGGTTGCTGAAAACCCTGTTCTCTTAAAGTCTTCCCGGAAAAGAGAACCTGTCTTGCAGGCAAAACCCTCCTGTGGGGCTGGGGTGGTGGCTCAGTGGATAAGAGAACTTGCAGTGCACACATAAGGACCTGAGTTTGAATCCCCAAAACCCATGTAAAAAAGCCAGGCATGGCCACATGTGTCTATAACTCTAGCACTGGGAGAACAGGAAACAGAGAGAAGGATTCCCTAGAACTCCCTGGCCAGCCAAACCAACTTAAACAGTAAGCTTCCAATTAAATGAGAGACCCTTCTCAAGGCATGAAGGTAGAGAGTAATAGAGGAAGACAGCTGATGAGCTGATGTACACACACACACACACACACACACACACACACACACACACACACGGTGGGGTGGGAGAGGGAGAAGAACCACCAGTCATCACTTGGGATGCAGAGACAGGAAAATCATGAGTTCAAGACCAGCCTGGGCTACAGCAAGACCCTGTCTCTAAAACCAAATAGCATCAGGAAAAGTAAAAAATAAAATAAAAAGGAGTCCAGTCCCTATCACTTCCCCATCTGCTTTGGATACTGCTGACCTCTCTGTCTCCAGACAATTTCACATCTTCCTACTCCCTATCTCACAGGCCAGGCAACCAGTATCCATGACTGTCCACACTAGATTCAGGGGAACCTGGAACCTGAAGTAGAGGTAGAGTACTTTCAAAGACCCAGCCACCCAAACTCCGATGTGAAGAGCGTAATTGAGGTGGGTCTCAGGCCAGCATCCCAAAGCATGAACAGCTGGACTTTGTTGTGCCAAGAAAACGAGTGGTCCATTTTACTGTCAAGACTGGAGGTGGCCTACCCACTCCGGACTTGCGGTGCCTCCTTCCTGACTGCTCATCCTGTGGTTGCTTCCCTTTGGCTTGTATTCTCACATACGGGTGTGATGTGGCAGAGGACCCAGACAGTGGGGAAAGGAGCACCGCTCTCTAACATCCTGAAATGGTCCAGATGTCCTGGCTCTCCTTTGAGCCAGCCTCAGGACCACACAGCATCTCAGATACTTCTTCAGAAGTCTCCAAGGAGACCCATCCTGAGACTCCCAGTTTTCTCCAGTGCTGTTTTCTCAGCTCTTCAACCAAGGTGAAAGGATTGCTGGAACCCACCCGTGTAATGGAGATCCCTCTCATTGTCCCCACACCCCAGGACATGTGGGTTTAGCCTGAGAAAGTGAGGGGGTGGCAAGACATGAATCATCCACACAGTCATCTCCAGGAGGAGAGAGGCAGCTTTGGGCTCAGCATGGCTTCCCCTAGCTCTTCAATCATTCACCAAATAGCCTGCTGTGGATCTCAGAGTCACAAGGTTGACCAACCTGTGTCCTCACAAAACACAAACTCCTTCCTCGCCTTTAAAAACAACAGCAGAGCCGGTAAAGTCAACATTCTACACTTCTTCACACCCTGCCCCCTGCTCGACCTGCCACTTCTAGGCCTGGCCCACACTCTCCCTCCGCTAGTGGACCCTGATTTATCATTCACTCAGCAAACATTTCCAGAACATGAAAGATTATACCAGGCCGCTTGTCCCTCAGGCCACCCCACCACTGCAAGGAACCCCTACTAGCATCCCCTCCAGTCAAATCTGTATCTTTGATTCCTTCACCAAAAGAGGGCTCTCTAATAACAGCCCCACAGGCCTCGATGGGTAGGAAAATAATACTGGTCTTGGGGCTGGGTGAGGGGAATTTTATCATAGCTTTACTAGTCTCTAATGTTAAGTGTTTGGGGGCCCAAGAGGTGCTCCAGGCGGGGGATAATGGTGCACACATGTAATTCCAGTACTCGTACTCGGGAAGTAAAGCAGGAGAGTTAGGAGCAGGAGGTCAGTCTAGGCTCCTTGGCTAGTTCAATACCATGCTGAGCTACACAGCAACTCTATGTAGCAAAAAAAAAAATCCAAGGGCTAGGGTGTCCCTCGGTGATAGTGCACTTACCTAGCATGTAGAAAGCCCTGGGTTAGTTAGGTCCTTCACAGAGGGAAAGGGCAAAAGAAAGAGAGGAAAAGAAGGGAGAGAACGGGAATAGGTTTCAGCTCTTGGGGGAAACTCAGATCATGAGCAAAACTTTACTCCCTTGTTTTCATTGGAGAAATCTATTTCCAGTGATGGAGGCTAGAGGGCTTGTCCTCTGCCTGGCTCCTCAAAGTATGGTCGTGGATCTGCAGCAAGGGAACTTGCCAAGTCCCCCACCCCGGATGTCTAGAACCAGACTGCATTTGTGGGGAGAGAGCAATTTGGGGAGCAATCCTAGGGCCTTGTGCATGTTGAGAGTGTACTCGGCCACTGTGCAGCAGCCCTAGCTCCCAGAACACCCAACAAGCTCCCGGTGTGATTTGGATGCATGTAGCAGTTTGGGAAACAATTACAAAAATAATGATTCTTGTTAACTGGCAAGATTAGAAACAATGTGTTTACCTATTCTTTTTTAGTCAGAGGCTGAAAGCCACCACTTTTTCTATATTAAGTCCCGTTTTCCTGGGTTTCTACTATTGTACTCCCACATAGGTGTTGAGGTCAGACCATCTGCAGTGAGAGGCTCTGCCTCTTATGTTCCCCCACCCCACCCCCACCCCACCCCGTGACTTTGGGCAAATGGCTTCACCTCTGTGTCACTGTATCTGGCGTCTGGAAAGCACTCATTTGCAGACTGGTTGGATTTGAGTGTCCTGGATTTTAGTTTGCTTGTCTTTGAGATGAAGTCCTCTGTATCTCAGGCTGGCTTCAGACTCACTCTGTAGCCAAGGATGATCTTGAACTCTACAGCCTTTTGCCTCCACCTCCTCAGTAGTAATCTTACAGTGTATGCGACCCTACCGGGTTTATGAGGGGCTGGGAAACCCTCTACTAATTAAGTTACATCCCCTGGCTCCATTTGTTTGTTTTTGAAACATAGTCTTATTAGTAGACCAGGGTGGCCTTGAACTCGTGACCCTCCTTCCTCTGCCTCCTGGGTTGTAGGCTACAGGAATGTTTTCATTATTTATATGATAATGTACCAACTTAGACACCAACCCAACACACACAAGGGAACATCCGGTCAAGGATGAAGGGTGTTTTCAAATCTCTTTCAGAATCGCATGTGGCCACCCACATCTCCCTTTCTCTCTTTAACTCTATTTAACAGAGAACTCTCTACAGTTCTATTGAAATCTTTTGATTCTTATCCTCAGCCAAGCAGCTTTTCCTCTGCCTTCCCAAACGAACTCCAGTCGGTCACTTCTGAACAAGATTGTCTCTCTCTCCCCTTTCCAAGAGCCCTGCTTCTGTAGACCAAGGTTTCTTTCTTCCTCCCTCCACCTCTTCCCAGCCTGTCTGCTCCCCAACAGCCTCCCACAGCCCAGCAGATGAGTCCCTCCTTCCCCCAGCCATGTGGGGTGTATGTTTGCTTATCCAGTGAGGTCATCCTCGCCTTCACCTCCTTTGCTTGTTGACATCCCCACTCCCACAGAGCTGGCCGTTGGCATGGCAGTTGTTATGGGGTCATCGTGGGTAACCAAACTCTGAAGAGACACAGTTTTGCTGCCAACGACTCTAAGTCTGTAGTTAGCAACTCCGAAAGGCTGGCTCAAGGCTCTGGCTGCCAATGAATAGCTCATGATTAAGCCAGCCCTTGCCCTCACCTCCTGGGGGTTACCACTTTCACTTCCTATCACTCTTGCGCGTCTAACCCAGGCGCCACTCGGAGCACTTCACTGGTGTTTACAACCCTCTGCTTCTAATTGGGCCCTGGGATGAGGGGCAGGGGAGGAATAGGTGCAGAAGGAGAGAGGAGTTGTGTCTGGTGCTCAAGATCCCAACCTTGAGCTAAGAACACCCTCACTGCTCTTGGTCCATCTAGCTGCTTGACATCTCCCTCTGCCTCCAAGAGTGAAGACCAGGGCCTTAGGGACTTTCCACCAGCAGAAGCTAGCAGATTTGACACAAGGCTGAGGAATGAGGGAACTGTTGTGAAATCCAAGATTAGCATTTCCACCTACCCCAGGGTGTGTGTGTGTGTGTGTTGGGGGGAGGGGGAGTCACTTAACTCCTCTCATCCTTATTGTCCTCTTTGTCCCCAGCAGGTACACGATCCAGGACTTCTCTCACTGTCGTCACCTCTAAACACCTCGAAGTTGCCTGTGCTCTGACTGCAACTCCTTTCCACTGCAGGTTCCCTGAGATAGTGGTCGCAACCCACTGCCTTCCGGCCTCTCCACCTGCTGAGACCCATGTGACCTTCTACCTCCAAACACTCTAGCCTTTCTTAAGGCTTCCTAGGTAGCCTATCATTGAAATGCTGACGGGGCTCCCTGGATAGGCGCGCGCGCGCGCGCGCGCGCGTGTGTGTGTGTGTGTGTGTGTGTGTGTGTGTGTGTGTGTGTGTGTCTCTCGTTAGCCAGCTGAGCCCCAGGGAGGCTCATCTCTGCCTTCCAGCACTGGGATCAGAAGGGCACACTAACGTGCTCCCCTTTTTACACCAGTGCTGGGGGTTAAGCTCAGGTCCTCACATTTGTAAGGTGAGCATTTTACCCACTGAGCTATCTCTCCAGCCCAAGCAAGTTCTTTTTTAGCATGGTCTCCGAGGACTTCCGTGTGTTCTCCACCTATCCAAGTCCATAGCAGTCTCCTTCCCCAGCCCTCATCCCCTGTCTCCTCCGTCTCATTGTCGAATCTCACGGAATCTGTCTGCGCTGAAATCACCACCTCCAGGCACATTTCCACTAACCCCGTGTCTCCTCCCACCATTCTCAATACAGCTAGAAAGCTCTTCCAGCAATTGTAGCATAGCAACCCCCAAATGTCTCAATGACTGCAAGCAGCAGCCCTCTCAGGACCCGCCCCTTATGGAATAACCAGAGCGGTATCTCTCCCAGCTAGGTCCTCTGAGGCTTCAAGCCCACTGTTCCTTGAGTCTCCAAACTCCACAGCCCAGCAGTCTACATCCTGCGGTTTCACCCAGACTACTGCCTCCTTCCGCTCCTGCCTCCTCCTGGGTTATTTGGATGCTAGGTGACCCGATCCTATAGACATCCCACGTGTCCTTATCATAATCATCATTAATCCATTCTGTGGCATATAACCCATGATGAAGACCTCTCATCCCTTATCCTTATGTCCGTCCCCCTGGGATCCTCTTATTCAAGTTTAACTCTAAAACACAGGTGTCTACCCTGCCACTGGGTCTGGTTGGTCCGCTCTCTTTTCCCATATCCCAGCAAAATACTGAAGTGGACATCTTTGTGCCCTTCGGTCAGAGCACAGGCAATTTAGCAGGGATTGGCAAATTCACAAGCTCGGGGCAAGGCAAGAAGACCTGTAAGTGAGGTACCAAGGAAGGTATATATTAGAAGGTGGAAGGCCCCAGGGTGACCAGACTCAACCCTTTTGCAGTTAGACTGGACTGTGTATGAATCACCAGTTTCACTTCCTCAGTGAGGTGCCGTGCCTGAAATACTTCCCTATCGTTCGGTCCCCAGAGGCATCGGTCAGTCCCTCCGTGTCTGACAGGGTGCAGGGTGACCTGCTTTCCTCTGCGTTGAGTGGAAGAAGCAGCAGCCCTCAGCCAGCCCAGAGGTGTCAGCTTCTCTTCTCACCCAGCCAGCTGCACGGCACCTGATGTCAGGTGCTGCCAAGGGCTCTGGCTTCCGGTGAGGTAGACTCCTGGCTGACTTTCTCACCACAGAAAGAGGGGGCCTGCCCCACCTCTGCTCATGACCCACTCAAAGGCAGCCAGCCAGAGTTTGCCAAGGAGCTGCTGCTGGCGACATCTTGATCATCCTAAGCATTTGCCATCAGCCCGTTGACTTAAGGGGTAGAGGGATGTGGGACTGATGCGGGATGTGGGACTGATGCGGGATGTGGGACTGTGCGGGATGTAGGACTGATGCAGGCGGAAGAGAAGGTGAACAACGGGAGGAGGAGAAGGCAGATGGAGGGAGGTGTGAGAACCAGGCACCTGACTAGACTCTGGTTTCCCCTGCCCTTGCTGCACTGCCCTCTGATCCAGACACTCATCCATGGACACCTTCAGCCGTTTCCCAGCCTTACACTCCGCTGGAACCAGCCTGCCCAGTCTTCTAAGCCATTATTTTCTACGGTGGCCTAGGGGACACAATCCAGATGGCTTTGTCTAGCCAGGGCTTTTTGTGACGGGGCTTCCTATCCGTCAGCTTCCTTTTCCATCGCTTCCCGAGGGGGAAAATGTCTCCTGTGCCCAGCCTGGCTTGTCTTTACCACCACTCCCTCTGTGCACTGAAGCAGCCGGGCATGGTTATTTCGCAAAAGGCAACCTTAGAATTTTTTCATCTTGGGGGTTTCACCCGTAATTATTCACCGAGTACCACTATTCATACAATTAGAAAAAAGTTAACTTTCTCAGAAACCTTACCTGCTTCCCAGCCTACCCCCTGGTTCCTTCCTTATAGCAATCTTGAGCAACAGTGAAGCTTCCTGAATTCTGCAGATGAGAACCCAAGACTTAGAAGAGACTGGTTCCTCCTACACCAGAAGACTCCTGGGCCAGAGAGCTCCAGTCTCTTTTTGTTCCATGGGTCAAGGTCGTCCATTCCATTCCACCTCACTGAAGTGAAAACCATATGCACTTGGGAACATGGACCATCCTTGCTTCTGAGTTTGGCAAACGATGAGCACATTAGTGTCTTTGTCTGTGCAGGCTGCTGAAACAGGATCCCATAAACCTGTGGCCTGTAAACAACAGGAATCTATTGCTCACAGGAAGCTGGGAAGTTCAAGGTCAGGATGCCCACAGACTTGTGTCTAGTGAAGGCCCATCATCTGGTCTATAGAAACCCATCCTCTTGCTTTGTTAACATAACAGAAGACTGGGGGAGCTCTCGGGAGTCTCTTCTGAGACCATGAATCCTGTACACGAAGGCTCCCCACTATGGTCTAATCACTACCCTAAAGGCCTGCCTCCTGGTGCCACCACATTCGGCGTCAGGCTCAACACACGAATTTATTGAAGGTGGGCTATAACTATTCTCTTAAAAAAAAAAAAAAGCACTAGGTAAGTAGTTAAGCTTTTGTTTTTGTTTTCATTTACAGAGTGGTGTGTGTGTGTGTGTGTGTGTGTGTGTGTGTGTGTGTGTGTATGTGTGTTGCCTGTTATTGAACCCATGTCTTCACACCAGTGGGGTACACAAGTACTCTGAACAACGGCCTCTCCTACCCCCTCAAATTCAGTGTAAGGATGAAATGACCAGGTTGAGGAGAGTGCTCAGTTGGGAGAGTGCTCGCTTAGCTTGCCCGAAGCCTCAAATTCGATCTCCAGCACCAAACAAACTGGCCTTAGTGGTATGGGCCTGCAGTCCTAGCACTTGGGAGGTGGGGGCAGGAGGGGCAGAAGTTCAAGGTCACCCTGGGCTGCGAGTTCAAGACCACCCAGGGTTACAGAAAGCCCTGTCTCAAAAAGCTAAACTTACTTTCCTCTCCCTGCATTTGAGATTTTTAAAAACTGTGTAGCAGCGTTTTTGCCTGCGTGTATGTCTGTGCACCGCGTGTGCTGTGTTTGAGGAGGTCAGAAAAGGGTGTCAGATTCCCTGGAACTGGAGTTAGAGAACTGCCAGCCACCAAGTGGGTGCTGGGAATTGAATACAAGTCCTTTAGAGGAGCAGCCAGCTCTCTTAACTGCTGAGTTATCTCTCCAGACCAATGTTGTCCCTTTGACCGACAGCACAATGCTATCCTAGAAAGTGTTTGATAAGGTTGAGAGAACAAAGACCCAGGTATGTGAGGCTCTGCAGATCCTAGCTGGAGTGTTCTCGTCAGCTTTCCTCATGGAGGTGGCATGCCCACTAGAGTGTAACCCACCATGTGACTCCTTTCTCTATAAAAGATGTGTGGTTACTGTCATCAGGAGACAAACAGAATCATGACAACATTTTGCAATGTAATTTCATGATTTATATATCAATTATGTTTTATGATGTTATTTTGACAGTTACTGAAAGAGTTTATAGCTGGAATGTCGCTATATTGGGATGGGAGATGGGAATATCCTTCCCCACCCTTGCATTCCTCTTAACTCTTATTCAAGGTGAGGCTGTGTAGACAGGAGGGGCGGGTTAACCTGTTTATTCCCTGCCACTACTCCCTGGGAATGTCTAATCACCTCCTGCCATTCCAGAGCCTGTGAATGTCTAATCACCTCCTGCCATTCGAGAGCCCTGGAGGTTGAATAAAGGCTCTTTGCTTTTAAATATGGGATTCGGTCTCCGGCCACTGTCAGTAACCGCCCCCCGCCCCCCCCAGGCGCTCCTTCCTTGTAATGAGGCCAAATTCACAGTCTGCAAAGCAGAACCCGGCCGAGCCCTCATTTGTTTACAGCTTAATTCTAATCTGATCAGGTTTGGATGTAAAGCTTTTCTCAGTTTAGCAGTAACAGAGTACCCTGTGCTTTAGGATGGAGCTTTCTACCTCCAAATCCCTTTTGGTGCTAGGGTCTCATGTTTGCTGGGCAAGTGCTGGACCACTGAGCTACATCTCCGAACCTACAACAGGCAGCCTTGTAAAAAATGAAATAAAGAAAATACCAGACTGCGTCCAACATTGTAAGTATTCTTTCTTAAAAACTGCGTTACAGGTGTGTGTGTGTGCGCGTGTGTGTGTGTGTGACTCTGTCTGTTTGTGCAAACTGTTGATAATATAAAATGTATTTCTTAGTGTGGGTGGAGGCTAAAAAGGTTTTTAAAACATTGGTTTAAAGGAAAATATCCATGCCTCAACTATTACACAAATATTATCAGCTGTGTCTTGTGCTAGGAGAAAGAGAAAAACAAAATTTGGCTACTGCACCTGGAAAGCTCTGGATGGTGGGAAGCGGGTGGAGACGACAAACACACCAACCAGGACAGGATGTAAAAACCACACTGAGGGGTGTCATGGGAGAAACCACCACCTTTGGGCCCTGGTGGCTGGTTCTGACATCAGCTGGGGGACGAAGGAAAAAAGGATGTTCCTGATGAAGCATGGCTACAGAGCTACAGCCCGGGGCCCCATGGCTGGAGCTGCTACCAAGACCTTGGCATGCATACCCGGGAAGGACAAGGGTATTGGGAACAGTCAGGAATGAAAAGGACCAAAGGGAGCCGGTGTTGGCTTTACCTTCGTGGAGCTGTGGGTACCTGTGTTGTTTGTTTCACAGGGAAGGGCCTGGAACAATGGAGGGCAGCATCGGGAAGGCCAGATGTTACCTTTGCTCCCACCCCAGGGCTTTTTCAGACTTCAAAAATGATTAGGATTAAGACGCAGCGCACGATGAGCCCATGGTCCAATAGAAACCATCTATATTTAGATTTTCTTCTCATGCCTTGCTGTCTAGCTGGACCCAATGCTGACCTCTGGCTGCCAGGCCCAGCTCAGGCCCCTGCCACACGAAGCATTCTTGCTTTCTCTTCTCATTTTCTGTTTCCCTGCTGAGCCCCAGCACAGCTGGGAGGGGATAGGAAAATGAAGTCTTTCCTGCCCGCGCTTCTCCTGACACACCTGGAGTTGCAGACAGGTTGGCTGCAGAAAAACACAGCAGGCTGGAGAACTTCGATTTCCTGCTTTGCAAACAGGGAGTGGCCTGTCTTCCCACTTCTGCATCTCAGCATGGACACTAGAAAGGAAAGAAAAGAGTGAAATCAACCGATGGAGCGAGCAGATTCTCTCTCCCCTACGCAAAAATACCATTACCAAGATGGAGCCACCAAAGGGCTAAGATTTGGAGACAGGAACCCAACACGTGCTTCAGTCTTCCGTGGACTCCTTCCTCCTATGAAACTGGGAACTCACTGGAAAGTCACATATGATTGTATATATAAGGGATATATATGTATACAATTGTATTGCACGTAATACCCTCTCCTCACTCCCTGCCCAAGTTCATACCTTGCTCTCGGTGAGTTCTGCTGTTTGGGTTTCCCTCATCTTTTTCCCCTGTACCTATTTGAATCCTACCAACAAGGATGAGCTCAAATTCCTTATCTTCCAGGAAGCCAACCCACAAAGAGCTCTCAGAATTTATAAAGTCCTTATGGCACTTAAGTATTTATGGATAATAAAAGGAATCATTTGTCCCCTTATGTGGGACCTCATGATCGTAAATGTTTGTCACTGAGCTCATAGATGCCTGGAACCTGGGGGACACCTAGCTCATCCTCTATGCTTGCCCCAACGCTGAGTATATAATAGGATCTCAGCGCGGAGCTCTGAGCTCTAACATCAATCTGATGGAAAACCTGGGTTCAGTTGTTGGGGACCTTTAGAGGGCTTTTAACTCACTTGTCAAAGGAGCCATGGCAGCAATCACTTAAGGAAATCACAGAGATTAAATGAGTTGTTTAATTAATTGTTTCATGCAGAGTAAAGTTTGATTACTTTTACTATAAAGTGATAAGATGAAGAGGACATTATTTTTTAATTTGTTTATTTCTGTTTTTTTTATTTGATTTTAGAGTTCTCCATCTCCTTCTGAATTTTATTTCATTTAAGTTTTTAATTTTGCAGTGGCTCCTAAGTCAGAACAAAAGGCTTCATCCACTTTATCCTTTTCATCCTGTCTTGGCCATGCCCTGCAGGTAGCTAATCTCATTAGTCTCTGATTTTTTTTTTTCTTCTTTCTATTTCTGTTCCTTTTTCCTTGAACAAATAGGTACAGGCTCTCACTTCTTCCCCTAGGAGGTATTCTTGAGGTAATTTCTTTCAAGACTAGTTTTTCAGGATTGTCTCACCACCACCACCACCACCACCACCACCACCACCACCACCATTGCTACCACCACCTCCACTACATCCTGTGTCTGCTGGCTGGGAGGAGCTGGACAAGGAAGAGCCCATAACAAAGAGATTTGTTATGAGTTACTCCCCACTGGAGTTAGTCATAGTGACAAGGAAATGACATTTTTTCCCAGGGCTAGCTCACTTCCAATTACAGGCCTGAGACCTAAAAGTGTAGTCCTACGATCGGTCCTGCAGCCAGAGCTCAATCCCAGCTACTTAGGAGGAGGCTGAGGCTGAGGAAACATCCACAACCAAGCTCTGGCCTGCTCATTCTCCTAGAGGTGGACACAGTGCCAACACACACTGGCTTCTGAAAAGCCACTGGTAAGACCTCTGCCAGCACATGCAGCATCCATGAGACCTGCACACGTGGCAGGAAAACCACACTCTGTGCCTGTGCTGGCTAGTGTCATGTCAACTTGACACAAGCTGAAGTCATCTGAGAGGAGCGAACCTCAATTAAGAAAATGTCTCCATAAGTTCAGGCTGTAGGCAAGCCTGTAGGGCCTTTTCTTAATTAGTGATTGATGGGAGAGGGCCCAGACCATTGTGGGTGGTGCCATCCCTAGGCCGGTGGTCCTGGGTTTTATAAGAAAGCACAGTGAGCAGGTCATGTGGAACAAGCCAGTAAGCAGCACCCCTCCATGACCTCTGCATCAGCTCCTGCCTCCAGGTTCCTGCCCTCACTGCTTTTGATGATGAACTGTTCTATGGAACTGTGAGTGAGGCAAACCGTTTCCTCCCCAAGTTGCCTTTGGTCATGGTGTTTCATCACAGCATAGTAACCCTAAAATAGTGTGCCTCTACCCGTTTTCCTTATAAGCTTTGAGGACTGAAGATGGGCAATCCTCTGGATCCTTATGATTCCATTTCAAGGAGTATGTAACATGTCTAGGGAAGCTAGATTAAGTGTAGGGAGTTGGCCAAAGCAGTGGAGTGCCGCTGATGGAGGTGTTGGTTGGAAAAAGCAGGAGCAGGGAGGATTCTTGCCTTCGGGTCAAGCTGTCCACAGTGGTTCGGAGGCTGTGACTCACTGAGGAAAAGGAGTGCCCTGTGTCCTAGGAGAGGCTGCTTTCTCCAAACAAGAGTTCTTTGGCCGAGGAAGGAAATGAGACAATCTTAAGATTAATCAGCGGCCACCAGTCAGACAGATCTAGAAGTCCAAGCCATGCCCAGCTACTTCTGCTTAATAGTCGGCCTTTGCCCCTAGGTATCAGGGCACTAATGTGCCATCGTGTTCTAGTGGGGAAGGGAATGGAGCCTCTCCTTGGGTCAGCAGCTCCTTCTCTCTGGGCCTTAACTCTTCTATTAAATAAGGAGATAATTAGTAACCAGTGATGTAGCTCAGCCATGGCCACCTTTCTTTTTTTCTTCCTTTCTCTCTTTCTTTTTTTTTTCAAATTAAAATTTGTTGATTTAATAGATTTTGATCATATTCTTTCTCTCCTCAACTCCTCCAAAATCCTCCACAAGTTTTAAAAATAATTTTATAGGTTTTTTTGTTTTGTTTTGTTTTTTTTAAATTGCCTATAAGTATATGTATGTACCTTGTGTGTGCCTAGTGTCCTAGAGGGCCAGAAGAGGGCATCAGATCTCCTGGGACTGGAGTTACAGATGGTTGTGGGTTGTGAGCTGCCATGTGGGTGCTGGGAGTCAAACCTGGGTCTTCTGGAAGAACAGCCAGTGGTCTTAAACACTGAGCCTTCTCTGCAGCCACCCCTACCCCCACCCCCCAGCCACATTTCTTGTCACTCAGTTAGAAAAACAATAGGATTGAGATGTTTCTTCACAAGACTCACCTCCCCCATTCAACATAGCTGCCACCATCTTACTCTAAGACAGCCTCACAGTTTAGGGCCCCCACCTGCCCTTTGAAGTTCTTTGAAATGCCAGCTTGTAGACTTACAGCAACGGAGCCCCTCCCACCGCGGAGGCTCTGGGAGTCTATGCCTCGGAGAAACAGATTCTGAACTGTGAATGGAAACAGTGAGCAGCCTGCACTGGGCTGAGAGCGAGATGAGCCTTCAGTCCAGGATCCTAGATGGGGGAGCGCGGCAGGATGCCAGGGCCGGGCATCTGCCAGGCTTAGGGAGAACTCAAAACAACCTTTTTACCCAACCTCCTTGTGCATCCTGTTTCTCTGGTGCTGCTGCTGCTGCTGCTGCTGCCAGCAAGTGGGCACCATGCCCAAGCTTC
Source organism: Peromyscus attwateri (assembly GCA_902168425.1). Taxonomy (NCBI): domain Eukaryota; kingdom Metazoa; phylum Chordata; class Mammalia; order Rodentia; family Cricetidae; genus Peromyscus; species Peromyscus attwateri. Next base: position 38,579 of record CABHPP010132569.1, on the reverse strand, counting down.
AGTGGGCAGTGAGGGGGTTAGGTGCCCATCTGCCCTGCTGGCTAAACCAGTGGCCAGGCAAAATGGTGCCTGAGCTCAGACTGCCCTCTGCTGGGGAGTTCTAGAATGAGGCGCGGATGGAGCCCAGATGTGAGTGAGCCCAGATGTGGGCTTCTGCTTTCTGACCACCTCCCAAGGAAGACTTGGACCTCTCTTGGTGGTGTTAGTATCTATGGTGGGTCCTCAGACCCAGACCCACGGGCTCCATGACAGCATGCTTAGTCAACACAGAGCTGGCCCAAGCCGTCTCAGGTGTCACACGGCAATATACAACAGTGGAATCTTATTCATTCATTCATTCATTCGTTTGTTTGTTTATGGTGGAAAGGGACTCTTTTTTTTTTTTTTTTTTTTTTTTTTTTTTTGTTTTTCGAGACAGGGTTTCTCTGTGTAGCTTTGCGCCTTTCCTGGAGCTCACTTGGTAGCGCAGGCTGGCCTCGAACTCACAGAGATCCTCCTGCCTCTGCCTCCCGAGTGCTGGGCTTAAAGGCGTGCGCCACCACCGCCCGGCTGGGACTCATATTTTTATTAGGCCTGTTTTTCTTCTTTCTTCATGTGTTATCTCATCAACCTGACCAATGCTTTAGTCATCTGGCAAAAGGGAAACCCAGTTGATAAAACGCCTCCATCCAGGTTGATATGAATAGGGCCAGCCCATGGGGGACGGTGCTACCCCTGGACAGATGGTCTTGAGGGGTATCAGAAGACAGGCTGAACAAGGCATGAGCAGCAAGCCAGCAAGCAGCATTCCTCCATGGCCTCTGCTTCAGTTCCTGTCTCCAGGCTTCTGCCCCGACTTCCCTCCGTGATCGAGTGTGAACTGTAAGATAAAATTAACTATTTCTCCCCTGAGTTAATTTTGGTCATGGTGTTCATCACAACAATAGAAATCCTAAGGCCTGAGCTGTCCTAATTAGTAATGAGTGTGATTGTTAACCTTTGTCGTCAAATTGTCTAAATTTAGACACACCGTGGCATCACACCTCTGCGTGTGTCTCTAAGGATGTTTCCCGAAAAGTTGAACCGAGGGGAGAAGACTTGCACTGAAGGTGAGCTGCACCATCCCATGGTCTGGGGTCCTAGACTGGAGAAAATGGAGGAAAATGAAGAAAGCAAGCCTAACACCAGCCTTCCAGCTGTGACTGTGTGGGCAACTTCAGGTGCAAGACGTAAACTCACAGCCAGGACACAACCGTGAAAGATTTTTATCACCTACAGGTAGAACATAGTGCTCCCCTTAAACAAAGAAAGGGTGAGGAATTGTTGGGGAGACCTATATCTATTCACATGGGGGAGGTACTTTGGGAAGGGTCCAAACCAGTGCGTGTTCAACTTAAGACCCATACATCTGAGCATGCTTAGTGAGGGTCATAATTCAAGAAGAACCTGCAGCAGAAAGGCACTCCCCTGGAATGATGGAGCAGTCTTGTAGAGGCATTTGTGGAGATGCTCCACAGGAACTGGAACTTTCTGGAACTTCAACAACCACGGTATGGTAGAGCAGAGAAATCAACACCAGAACTGCTGATTATTTTCTGAGGCCAGTTTATCCCGAGGCATCCTTTACCATACTCTTCAATCACATCTCACACTTCCCATCTGACTCCTAGGTATTGTCTTCTTTCTCTTATCCTTCCCACTCCTCTTTTCATTTTTGTTTGTTTGTTTTTGGACAGGATCTCACTTTGTAGCCCTGAATAGCCTGGAACCCAATATGTAGAACAGACTGGCCTGAAACTCACAGAGATCCACCTGCCTCCGCCTCGTGAGTGCTGGGATTAAAGGTGTATGCCACTATGTTCAGTCTCTTTTTTTTTCTTCTTTTTAAAATTTGTTAAATGATTTATTTTTATTTCATGTGCACTAGTGTTTTGCCTGCATGTATGTCTATGTGAGGGTGTCAGATTCCCTGGAACTGGCGTTATAGACAGTGTGGGCTGCCATGTGGGTGCTGGGAATTGAACCCAGGTCCTCTGGAAGAGCAGCAATTAACTGCTGAGTCATCTCTCCAGTTGTCCTCTTTTTATAAACACTAAAATCTGTGGACCCGAACAGTATCTTAACCAACTTTCCCTTCCTAGCTACTTTACCCACCTCAGTATTTTTTACTTATTTATCTCTATCCTCACCCACTTATTTCCTTCCCAATCCTAATATTATCAACTAAAACCTGAGTATACACCATACTATCTTGGTTGTTTACCCTCCAATAGTTACTGAAGTTAAAGGGACATCATTATGAATCGGCTGGTATGACATTTGCATGGTAGTAATACCAAGCAACTGTGATGACTCAACCAGTTGATGTCCTGTTCAAGTAATAATATAGAGCTTGCACCAAGAACCCTGAGTTCCTGGACCGAGGAACTGTTTTCTTAACCATATATTCAACTCTACCACATCCAAACCCCACATGAACACTATAAATACTTCAACTGAAAAAAGATATTGCTGATTAAAAATTAAACCAAGAAAAGAAATACCATGCTCGCTTCGGCAGCACATATACTAAAAAATTAGAATGGTACAGGGAAGATTAGCATGGCCCCTGCGCAAGGATGACACACAAATTCATGAAGTGGTCCATATTAAGAAAAGAAAAGAAAAGAAAAGAAAAGGAATACCACCAGATGCATAAATCCCAATCCAGTAACATAAGAAATACACAAAACCCAAGATAGCATAACTCCTCCAAAAATTACTACTCCTCTAGTCATGGTATCTAGCAAGAGTGAATTAGATGAAATCCCAGACAGAGAACTCAAGATTCTAAGTATGTTCAAAGAAGTCAAGGAACGTAAGTTTTGACTAAGAACACAAACAAACAGCTGGATGAGATAAGAAAACTGATGCAGGATGGGAGGGAAATTCAACAGAGAGATAGAAACACTGAGGTAAATCCAATCTGAAATACTAGAAATAGAGAACACAGTAAAGCAAATAAAAAACTCCGGAGAAAGTCTCACCCAAAGAACCAGTCGAAGGATAGACCAGAACACTGGGGCCTTTAAGCATGGTAAAGGAACTGGGACAATCAAACAAGGACAATGATAAGTTAAAAGGTGAGTGAGAATTCCAAGTCATATGCAGCACCATGAAAAACACAAGTCTACCAGTGGCAGGGGTAGAAGAAGAAAAATGGTGTGTTTCCAAAGGCATAGAAAACATTTTAGAAAGAGAATCACTAGAGAAGCTGGAGAGATTGCTCAGTGGTTAAGAGCATTTACTGCTCCTGCAAAACACCAGGGTTCAGGTCCCAGTGCCCACATGATGAGTCATAATCATCTATAACTCTAGTTCCAGGGAACCCAATGGCCTATTTTGATTTCTGTGGGTGTCTGCACATAAGTGGTGTACACATATACACACATTAAATAGATAAATAAAATTTAAAAAAATAACAGAATATGTCCTAGAGTAGGTAAAGGGTAGGCCAATCTAGATATAGGAGCATTTGAGACACCAAACAGACAAGACCAAAAAAGAATGTCCCATCTCATGTTGTAATTATAATTAAAACACTAACTATACAGAGAAAAGAAACCATGTTGAAAGTAGCAAGATAGAAACACCAAGTCACATATGAAAGAAGACCCATCAGAATAGTAGCAGATTTCTTAAGACTTTAAAAACCAGGATGGCCTGGACAAGTATTTCAAGATATATTTCTGAAAAGCAAAAACTGCCAGCACAGATTACTATACCTAGCAAAACTAGCTATTTGTTATAGTTGAAGGAGAAATAAAAACTTTCCATGATAAAAATAGGCCAAGGAATTTACTAACACTACAGAAATACTTGAATGACCCCTTTTAACTGAAGAGAAATATCCATCCATGAGGTCACAGGAAAAAAATAAATCACAACAGAATAATAGTTAAGTAAGAGAGAAAGAGGGGGGAAAAAACACTACTGTGGTGGTTTGAAAGAAAATGGCCCCCAAAGGGAGTGGCACTATTAGGAGGTGTGGCCTTGTGGAGTAGGTGTGGTCTTGTTGAAGGAAGTGTGTCACTGTGGAGGCGGGCTTTGAAGTCTCATATATGCTCAAGATACCACCCAGTGTCTCAGACCACTTCCTGTTGCCTGCGTATCAACATGTAGCAGCTCCTTCTCCAGCACCATGTCTGCCTGCATGCTGCCATGCTCCCCACCATGATGATAATGGACTAAAACCTCTGAAAATGTAAGCCACCACCTCAATTAAATGTTTTCCTTTATAAGAGTTGCCGTGACATCATGGTGTCTCTTCGCAGCAATAGAAACCCTAACTAAGACAACTATCAAATAAACAAAATGAAAGGAATCCATACATACCTTTCAATAGTAAGACTTCAAATGGTCTCAACTTCCCAACAAAAAGGCAGACTAGTAGAGTGGATCAAAACACAGGAAGCTTCTATTTACTACCTCCAAGAAATGCACCTCACCACAGAAGACAGCTACAACCTTAGCACGGAATCATGGGGGAAAATGTTGTAAGCAAATAGACCTAGGAAACAAGCTGGGGACGCTGTTGACGAAGTAGACCTCAAACTGAACCAGTGAGAAAACACAAGAGTTACTTCATTCTGAATAAGGGAATGACCTGTCAGGAGGACATTACAGCTGCTAAGCAGATGTGCTCCGAACACGGGTACACCCAGTCTCATAAAGAAGATAATAGAAAGCCCAGACTGATTCTAGCACAAGGAAGTGGGCGATTCTGTGGAAAATGTAAACAAAATGTATCCTTTCTATCAAAAGGTTAAAGAGGACAAAACTCCATCAAAATGTGTTTTAAAGAAGAAACTTGACAGAAACACAAATTCTTTAAAGGATAGCACTTTTTGAAACCAAAAGATGGGCTCAAGGTAGCACTTTCTACTCGGAATCACATTCTGCTTGTTGCTTTAAAGCAGACAAATTTAGGAATGTAAGGCCAAGCTCTGACCCCTCAGAGTGAGGGACAGGGCTCCTTTGCTTGATTTGGCTATGCGCCCTTTGAAAGAAATAAAAGTTTTTGCCTTGCAAAAATGCCTTGGATTGTGTGATCACTTTCTTGAGACCCCAGACCCATTTCTTACAACTTCAAAATCCCATGGAACTTTCTCCAAAATGCATTGTGCACTCACAGCAAGTCTCCACAAATTCAGGAAAGTTAAAATAACGCCTTGTGTTCTATTTGGCCACTCTGGGCTAAGACTGCAAATCTGCCATAAAAGAACCCCTAGGACAGACGCAAGCTCATGGAGAGTGAATAGCATACTACTGAAGGATGGATGAATGGGTCCCCAAAGAAACCAGGAAGAAGAAAAAAATCCTAGAACGAAATGAAAATGAAACAGAACAACCCCAAACCTATGAGGTACTATGAAGACAATAAAACATCATGTTGATGGCTGGAGGTGTAGCTTGGTGACAGAGTACTTATCTGTCATCTTCAAGACCCTGTGTCAAGGAAGGAAGGAAGGAAGGAAGGAAGGAAGGAAGGAAGGAAGGAAGGATGGAAGAATGAAAAAGAGCAAGAGAAGGAACATTAGCTAGTTATGGTGGCAGGCTCCACTCCTCTCCATTTCCCTTAGTCACAGAAAGCCTGCTGCCGTTTTCTTATGGCTCTTTCTAAGAAACAGTATTAGGAACATGCAGACATGTGAGTACAGCGACACATTCTAATAGTGGCTCATGAGTACCTTCTCTGATCCAGGCACTGTCCTTACAAACAACATAAAAACCTTGCTGGAGATGTTGATGTGTAGGAAAATCAGGGTGACCTAATTCTGAATTCTATACTATTTTAAAAATAACGTGGCTGGAGATGTAGCTCAGCATTTAAGAATTTATTTAGCATCAAGTAGGCCCTGGGATGGATCTCAGCACTGTCAATAACAAGAATGACAAAAATTGAGAGTAAATGAAAGTAAAAGTATATAATTACGAATTACTAAGTAACGAGAAATATTATACTAGTTTCTTTTCTTTTCACCGAGTCGAAATACCTGACAAGCTCAGCCTCGGAGGAAGAAAGTTTTAGTTCAGCTCGGGTTGTTGTGGGGCGGCGCATGGTGGCTAGGGCTCTATCTGTGGCGGTCGGAGCTTGTGTTGTTATCTGTTCCGTTTTGTTTTGCTCTATTTTTCTCCATATACCAGGAAGAAAAGAGATAAAATCAGAAATGTAAAGGAGTTTATAAACCCTCATTATAATGCCCGCCCCTTAGCAGCCCACTTCCTCCAGCTAGACTCCAACTCTTAAGGGTTCCTCAGCCTCTCAGAACAGCGCCCCCATCTGGGGACCGAGTGAACATACGCATGAGCCTGTGAGAGACATTTCATATTCAAACCGCCACAAAAAGTGGGTGTCTTTTCCTCCATACCCTTTCCCAAACTCTGAAAGTTATGCTAAATAAACAGAAAGAGGTAACAACCCCCCCCCAGAAATAGATTATATAATGCTTTATTAACTTTGAATTTTCTCAGTGCTAATGAGAAAGGAACAACAGCTGCAGAGAGACACTGGATAATAGAAAGAAAAAAAATACTGAATTAAATCAGCCCATATACTTTAAAGATGTGTTGACCTCAGAATGGAAACCAGGATATGTGTTACATTGGGGACAAGGTTTTGCTTTTGTTTCCATAGGAGAAGAAAAGCTATGGATATGATCAAAATTGATAAAGGTTTGATTTGAACAAGTGACAAGTGAGACCTCTTTTTTTTTTTTTTTTTTTTTTTT